>JAJMIV010000485.1:0-11326 GCA_030563445.1 Metschnikowia gruessii
ATGGCATGTGAATCCTGATTGTGTTTTGTTTCTGTCTAACTTCAAATGTGGAGAATAAGTGTTCCGATAAAAGAGTCGTTGGCCATGTTTGGTGAAACAAAGTGAATTATGCAAAAATCAAAAAGAAAACCGTGATACATGAAAGATACCAAAAAAGGAATCTTTGAGGGTTTCGAGAAGCCTGGCCAGGTCAAAGAACAAACAACTATGAAAAAGACTATCTATAAACAGAGGAACTATATTCTTAGAAATCTTACTCAATCTAGGTAGTTTTATCTACAGCCAGAGGAGACCGCAAACATACTAGCCAAAAGAGATGGCGGATAGCAATCTAGCCCCATCACTGAACCTCCCAGCACCAGATCAGCAACATTCATGACCGTGCAAAGGGTCATTCATGCGAGTTACAATACCCTTCGTAATGGCGCCTCAGAATTGCGGAAAAGGTTTTGTCATGTTTTACTAAGCGGGGTCAGGTACATAGGACTGACAGAAGACGCACCTCCTCATTATACACAGTTGCATGCCCAACACGGAAAGGAGACGGTAACGCAAAAAATAACAAAAAAAAAAAAATTGAAAATTGAAAAACCCGCAACAATATGCCCGCAAAAATGGGTTGTGCTTGGACTTCAGTATGTTGGAGGGTCACCGATAATTTGCAACTGGCGTCTTTTTGCACATGTCTTTGTGTAAGGCTTTGTGTAAAAAATACGAAACACCTCTGAGATTACGAGCTAAACAGCACCAAGAGAGATTCTTGTACGGCCAGTTTGATGGATTTGAAACCCAGCCTTTGAAGCCTAGCCAGTTTATGCTGTGTGGCCCATGACAGTGGTGTTCTTGCAGAACATTGTTGCAAGGTAGCGAGCATGAATTTGCGGTGCATTTCACGGGAAGCAGGACTGAAGAAAGAGTATGAACAATGAGAAGAACTAACAAGGGCATGTCAAGAGAATGTCAATACAAAAACAATAACACAACAATAACGGTTTAATAAACTATGCAAGATCACGACACTATGACACGACAATCTTCTTGCAGGTCTACTTTCCTGAAATTTTCAACAAACAACATAATTCGTGGCTTCCGTTCTTGGCCTGTATTTTTCGCTCTTGATTGGGGCCCCAGGCGGGCGTCGCAATTTTCGTGATTGAACGGAAAGTTTTTTTGTTTTTTTCCCGTGCGCGCCAACCCGCAGCCTGGCCGACTGGCCTGGGCGTAGGTGCAGCCGGGCGCCCTAGCAATTCTCGAAGGCCAATCCACACTGAGGATATATGGTAATGCCTGTGCTACGGCTATCTGCTGCAGCTGTATGATACACGCTCTACGATATTGAAAGCAATAAAGAGAATGTCATTAAGGAATTCGGTTGCTATCACAACATTTGCTATCTCTAGTTGAACTTTTTCTGAACTGTTTCCGATGAGTTCTTTGAGTTCTTTGAGTTCTTTGAGTTCTTTGAGTTCTTTGAGTTCTTTGAGTTCTTTGAGTTCTTTGAGTTCTTTGAGTTCTTTGAGTTTTTTTGAGTTTACCTTTGAATTTTCTTAAAAGTTTACTTGGTTCTAGTGTATTGCGTTTTCTGCCTTTTTTTGCCTTTCTTCAGGACACGTCGTTGTCAAATAATCGGGGCCGTGTTGATCTAATAGGCCCCAAAATAGGCCCAAAACCGAGGGGACAACCTGCCAGGTGCAAGATGCCAGAGCCAGGTGCAAGATGCCAGATGCAAGATTCTACGATCCCGGGCCGCACTGCTATATTACTAACCATGATTACGGCACTACATTTCTGCTACTTTTTTTATATCTTTACGTTTTGACATCCGTTCAAAGCAACACCTTTTTCTTCAGCACACTCTTCCAATAAACGGTTCATTTGCGTGGGACCACCTTTTTTCTTTTTGCTCGTTGCTCCTGGATTATATTCCCCTTCACACTTTTTCATCCCAAGCTGTTCAAGACACTCTGATACTTTAACTTTTGACTGTTACAACCTTTCCACCTTATAGTACACCTTGTTCACCCGCTTTCACCCGCCATGTCTTCACTCTACCCCAAGACCGGCCAGACACCCTGGAGAAACCCAGATATTTGCGATATCGTGAGTCCACAAAACGGTCCTCCTGAATATGTTCCTGTCTCTGAACAATCCCAAGGATATGCCAACTATGAGATCCCTGGATTCCACCCCCTGACTGTGCAACCGCCGGAAATCGCCGGCAAAGTCCAGTGGCTGTCTCCGTCCGACGAAAGGTACTTTGACGACGGAAACCGCGAGCCTGCTGTGCCCCAGTACTACACCGCAAATACGGCATACGACCAGAACTTCCAGAACATGTCGAGGTTCGAAACAGACTCTCTGTCGTCACTTTCGTCCGCAAATGGACCGGTAAATGTAAATCCTGCAGCGGCTACGCCCGGCACGGGGCTGTTGGCACCTACGGGCGCTGTGGGCGGCGTCCAAAAGGAAAAATACCCTCGTCCAAGAAAGGCCAGAGGAAAAGTGCTTGACGACGTCGAGGCCGAGCTCATTGACAAGGACGACTCGCTCTTGACTGAGGAACAGCTTGTAATCAAACGTAAGGCGCAAAATAGGCTCGCCCAGCGCGCTTTCCGCGAGCGCAAAGAGTCTAAGTTGAAGGACCTTCAGAATAAGCTTCTTGCGAGCGAAGAAGAGCGCCAGCGGCTCCTCGAAAAGCTCGAGGAGATCAAGCTGCAATTTATTTCCGTCAAGACGGAAAACCAGGTGTTGCGCTCCAACAACCTGGGTAATTCCATGCAGGGCGGGCCAGGAAACGGCCACTCGAACAATGGGAGCGGCAACTTCCAACCCCAGGGGTCCAAATTCACGTTCCCGCCCTCGCAGGAGGAGTTTGTGGAACAAATGATGAGCGGCCAGAGCCACGTCGTCAGAAAGGAAACCGTCAGCAAAATCTACGACGAACCACAGCACCCAGGCCAGAAAGTGTTGGCAGTTGGCGCCGTATGGGATTATTTGCTGCTTAAGATCGAGGAGGAGGAGTACGAGAATATAGATATGATGGAGGTGATGCAAACCCTCAAGGGAAACGAGGTTTGCCACGGGTATGGGCCCGCATACCCCTTGGCTATTGTTGATTCGGCGCTACATACTGTGGCTGACCGGCAATAGAGATGATAGTGAGTGTTTTTTTTTTTTCTTTCATGCTATTTACTGTTTTTGGACTGTTTTTGTTTGATCAGAGTGAACTGGTCGGTTGTATTAACATAGGGATGTTTACAGTTCTTTTTGTGATGAAGCCAAATCCTGGGCTTTCTCTTTGCCAGCTCTAGGAAAGTGGCCTTTGGACATTGTACTTAATAAGGAAATACTTAAGAAAGTGTCAGTGGAGATTATCAGGAGGTGTTGTACTGGTCGTATTCGCACTGATGATCGAATTTGGGGTATTTTATCAACCGAATAAGGGCCGTAGTATATTGGAAGTTTCTGCTTTCAACCACGCCAATATTGTACCATTGAAACAATGGCGTCTCTCTGAAACTACTTCATTTCCACATACAATCCATTTCCTTGGGCCTCAAAGCGTATCATTGAGATATCATTTACTGCTGCACAAGCAGGTTATCGGGAGTTAATTTATTTTTTAAATCCCGAAAATTAACATAATGGTTCCAAAGTGAATGCCTCTCACCTTTAGCTTTTCTCAAACGAGATGAAAATGTATTGTCCAGCCAATTATTAATTGTTAGTCTCATGGTGAGCCCCAATATACATCTGCCAACTCTGCCGTATATGTACTCCTTCACGTTTCTGGAAAATTACATGTACACCCACCAAGACACTTTTACCCCCGACTGAATCTCAGTTCATATCGTGATGTTTGTGTGTACTGGTTACAATTATAATCCGACTTTCTTAGGGTATTAACATATTTGGAAGCGCGTAGCTTGGGGGCCAATGTGTGGGTAATAATTCTGCTTGAAATCCCCAGGATTAGTTCGTGTAGTTTTCCTTGTACCAAGGTTACCATATCTTTTTATTCATTGAAAAATGTCTCTCTCAATAAGTGGGCACAGTAGGGATAGCCAAAGATAATTTTTCCACTTGATAAATAGCTGCAAAAGTGTTATTTCCAATTTAGGAAATCATTGGCTGTGAGAGACATCAAGAATTACATCCATTTTGGCATGATAACCCATTGAGGTCTTCTTCGGACCTCAAACCCTACTGGGAATTTAGTATGCCAAGACTAGTAATCGCTCGTAAACAGAGGTTCAATTCCTACGCAACCTAGTTCAATATCCCCCAAATAAAAAAAGAAAAGTCCCATTTTATCCAGGTCAAGCCGCAGCTAACGACAAGTATTTAGAATACTGAAGAAATTCGTAGTAACCTTCTCGCACGAATTATACACATCACTAGCAACACTGCTGTTGAATACAGTCTTATGCATCAGAAATAGCAAACTCTCTGGATGTATAACCCATCCTATTTTTCCGGTACCTTGTTATAGCTACCTTAAAAATTAAGTTGTTTCTTTGCTTTTTTGAAAATAAACGAAGCTTTAAACTAAACTTTTTGGTTGTGTTTTGGCAAATTTTCAGTGGAGTAAATATTCCCACATTCATTATTCTTGATCTAATCTAAATTAAAAATTATTGAATGTCCATATAAATTCCAGAACACCCAAAACTCCAAGTTAACTTAGCTGTAAGTATACAAAAGCATGAACTCCATCAGGCACAAGTATTTTAAATCAGCCAAATTCTTGGCCAATAATATTATGCCACTTTTACCAGTTATTGCCCTAGTACGTTGTGTGCTCGCTCCAGTATACCATTACTACAACCCAGTGTTGATTGCGCGGTCATTTTTCCGAAATTTACTTAAAATATAATATATTCTTGACAATTTTGCCCCTATAATAATGCTAGGGAAAATATGTGAAATATACAGTAAAACCAAAAATGATAGTCGTATCGTTTACTAATAGCGTTTTGGCTACACTCCTTGTGGCAAAAGGAGCCGGGGCGGCGGCACCGTTACAGGAAGCCCATACTGGTATCATTTCGAAATCATTTCGGAAGCATTTCCTTACGTATAACTGCCATTTAAAGTGCCCGCTGTCGTATCACTATTATATTACATCCTCAAATCAACCGTCACTTTAACAGGCTTGCGTCGTGTACAAACCGATAAGTTTTGCTTCTGTAACACGCTTCTGCAATTAGCTTACTGTGGCGGAGTTTATCGTAATCAATTAGCGAAAAGGTAAGAACTTGATAATACTCGTCCTAAACACTCAACCCTCATCATATTGGGGACCGAAACAAACTGAATCTTCTCCAGTTCACTTGATTCTTACAAATGACTGGTACCGGGGCCACGACACATTTTTTTTAAAGAAACAAATCGTACTATAAGAAGAAAACTAAATGAACTATAGAAAAAAATACACGTTAGAGTATTTAGTCACGAAGGCCCCCGACTTTCCTCAGCCTTAAGCCTGCTTTGATCATTCTTTCTGTGCACTTCCAAGTCTCTCTAACAGAGTGATGGTGCTCGGTAAATGCGTCTCTGAGCGTCTTACTTTAATAGCCACGGTTCTGATCGACTCGGTTAAAGTCTGCTTCATTTATCCATGACTATGTATTCTAGAAAATGGTGACTCAATTGACAGATCACCCTCGCATCGTAGGTACTCCGAAGTCAGTACTTTTCTAAGTAAAAAAAAGAAGGTAATGTCGACCAAGACTAAACTTAGGCCGTAAACGTCCAATTTGAACACACCATTCTTTACCTGAAGTGAGGGCTCAGAATTCAATCTCAGCCTCTCAGCCTGTCTTTCTATGAATGTAAACCTACTATATCAGAATACATTAATTTAGAAACAAATATCGCGAGTCAGAATTCTCAAGTAAAAAGAATAAAAATATAAAATATTGTGAACTAAAATTCGCGGCTAACTTTTTCAACTGTCAGAATCACAGCCCAATTCGTCCCTGCCCATTCAATTAGTCCGATTCAAAGCCAGAAAAAAACCAAAAACAACAAAATCCAAAAGAGTAAAAGAAAAGAACAAAATATTCTAAATTAAAACACAAATTCAAACAAACACAAACACAAAAACAAATCAAAACAAACTCAAACACAAAAAAAACACTCGTTTTACTCTAACCTCTATTGTCTAGGGCCTAGGGCCGAATTTACTGGGACCTCGCCGGTCGCACCACACAGGTTTTCGCACCGAACTTTCTAGAAGTGCGGCCTCCTCTGCTCACCACATATATATGTAGGGCCATGGCCCCTCTGCACCTGGCAGTTAAAGTAATTGTCAGATATTTGCCAGATACGGAATTTCCAACCAGTGTAATACCAAAGAACATCACACACCACGCAACGCTACCCTTGCAAGCAGAAAACAAGAAAACATTGACATATTTTTTTCTTTTTCTGAAACACACCTGAAACACACTTGAAACACCAACTATAAAAACACATACCATGTCTGCAGACGAATTCAAAGCCCAAGGCAACAAGTACTTCGCTGCCAAGCAGTTCGAACAAGCCATTGACCAGTTCACACAGGCCATCAGCGTATCGGAAACGCCCAACCACGTTCTTTTCTCCAACAGGTCCGCGTGTCACGCGTCGTTGAAAAACTTCGACAAGGCCTTGCAAGATGCTGAGAAATGTACCGAAATCAACCCCTCCTGGGCCAAGGGATACTCCCGTGTCGGAGCCGCCCACTACGGATTGGGTAACCTCGACGACGCCAAGAGTGCATACAACAAGGCGTTGCAATTGGAGCCTTCCAACGCCATGGCCAAGTCTGGATTAGACGCCGTGGAAAGCGCCGAGTCCGCAAGAAATTCCGCCCCGGATATGGGCTTGGGTAAGATATTCTCGGACCCAAACTTGATCACCAAGTTGCGTGCGAACCCCAAGACCTCGGCGATGATGAATGACCCGGAATTGGTCACCAAGGTTTTGCAGTTGCAGGCTAACCCACAGGCCGGTATGTCCACCATGTTGAGCGACCAGCGTATGATGACCATTATGGCCGTGGCCATGGGCATTGACCTCAACATGGGCGAGCCAGATGAGACTCCTGCTGCAAGTTCTGAGTCTGAGACTAAGTCTGAGACTAAACCTGAGGCTAAATCCGAACCTAAGACTGAGACCAAGACTGAGACCAAGACTGAGGCTAAGTCCGAGCCTAAGGCAGCTCCTGCCCCTGCTCCTGCTAGCGAAGACGTTGAGATGGAAGACTCTTCCAAGGCCGACGCCGACGCCGTCAAGGCCGAAGCCAACGCTTTGTACAAGCAGAGAAAGTTCGACGAGGCCATTGAGAAATACAACAAGGCCTGGGACCTCCACAAAGACATCACCTACTTGAACAACAGGGCTGCCGCCGAGTACGAAAAGGGCGACTACGACGCCGCCATTTCCACGTGTGAATTGGCCGTCGACGAGGGTAGATCCCTCAGGGCTGACTACAAGATCATTGCCAAGTCGTTTGCCAGAATCGGTAACTCGTACTTGAAGAAGGACGATTTGGACGCCGCCGCCAAGTACTTCGACAAGTCTTTGACCGAGCACAGAACCCCCGACGTGTTGACCAAGTTGAGACAAACCCAAAGAGACATCAAGATCAAGGAGGCCAACCTGTACGTGGACCCAGCCAAGGCTGAGGAGGCCAGATTGCAAGGTAAAGAGTACTTCACCAAGGGCGACTGGCCTAAGGCCGTCGAGGCATACACCGAGATGGTCAAGAGAGCCCCTGAGGATGCCAGAGGCTACTCCAACAGAGCTGCTGCTTTGGCCAAGCTCATGTCTTTCCCAGACGCCGTGGCTGACTGTAACAAGGCCATCGAGCGTGACCCTACCTTCATCAGAGCCTACATCAGAAAGGCCAATGCGCAATTGGCCATGAGAGAGTACTCGCTGGTTCTCGATACGTTGGCCGAGGCCAGATCAAAGGACCAGGAGTTGAACGGCGGCAAGAACTTGCAGGAGATCGACCAATTGAACAACAAGGCCTTGTCGCAAAGGTTCCTGGCCATCGAGGGCGAGACCCCCGAGCAAACCATGGAGAGAGTGTCCAGAGACCCTGAGATCGTGGCCATCTTGCAAGACCCTGTCATGCAGGGCATTTTGGGGCAGGCCAGAGAGAACCCTGCTGCTTTGCAGGACCACATGAAGAACCCAAGCGTCAGCAAGAAGATCAACACTTTGATTGCTGCTGGTGTCATCCGTACACGTTAAGGGTGATTTAATATACTCTATATAGCCCAGTTTTAATCACATGTAACGTGACGTCAACCCATCTCCATTTAAAACGTAGCTCTTCCGCCCTACCTACACTATATGCCGTTGTCGAAGAAGAAGTTTGGCAAGTTGAGATAATCCTCGTTCTGCGTAAACGGGTTGCCGTATGCAGAGGTTTCAAGCTTGTCTCCAAATTCAAGAAAATCGATCACTTCAAGTGTCCCCAATCCAGGGGAGAAATTTCCCACACCTGGAGTGGTACCCCCGCCCGGAGTCATGTGGGCCATATGATTCATATTCACAGGTGTTTTTATATCATAATCATTAGACATGCTTCTGGCCAGAGATTCCTTTGGACTCACATGATTGCTCGGATGAGTCAGCATAAATTGACTGATTCCATTGAAATCACGCAATGGCTTGTAGAATCGTGGATACTTCTTTTCAACCATTTGCAAATGTTCCAAAAGGCCAGGTGTTGAAATGAGGATGCTAGTGCCGCGAGTCTGGTCAACTATGGTTATAACGACTCTCATGATAACCCTAATGAGGATGTCAGCCATTCTGACGCGGAAGTAGAATAAGCGATTAGTCTCCTCCTCTGCTCTGGCACCTATTTCGCCAAATGTGTTTAAAGACACATCTACGAGCAAGCTCAAGTCCTTGAGGATTTCGGGGTCTTCAGGGTAGTTGACGCAATTGGACAACAAGTTGGCGATGGCCAGGAACGGGTACGTCACGAGCCAGTTGAACGAAAGAATGGACGTGTTCAGGTGGCCGAACGTGCGGATGATGTGTAGGATGGTGCGTGCACTATCTAGAGAAAGTTTTCTGAATTTCGAGTTTTCGTGCGTGGACGAGTCAGTCGCTTCGGATGCAACAGCCCACGGCACCCTATTGACGGTCATGATGTGGTTGAAAAACGTGAGGTGGAACCCCATGAGCATTTCTGTATGTGCGGGTGGCAGGGAGCCGTTTGTGAAGGTTGCTAGAAGTGAATCGAAGTCCGGGTCGTTGAAGAACCGGGGCCGGATCAACGGGTCGATGCTTTCGGCAAGCCGCACCATATCAGCATTGATGGTCGATACAACTTCTTGGATGTTGCTCAAACTGTCGTATTTGATCTGTGCACTGAAGAGCCTCATGTATGTGTAGCACCGGATATACGCCAACTTGTTGTATTCAACACAGAGCGAATACTGTTCGAGACTCAAGGTGCCGATGGGAGGCTCTTCTTGGGAAAACAAGTTATCTAGGGAAACATCGAGTAAATTAACCGATGGAGGCTTTCCCAGCCGGTAACATACTTCAATGTCAAAGTGCTGACAAGCGCGCCACACACGTGCCCGTTTCTCCTTCTCGGCCTCCGAGAGGTTGACGGCCGCGTCGAGCCGGTGGAGCCCCATATCTTGAGCGTACCTTACCGCCATGGAAGTTAGAGAAAAGTTGAGGTCGCTGATTACCCACGATGTCTCTAAGTGCACGGCCATGAGGATGAGCGCCTGGATCGTGGCAAGCCCTTCGCTCACGGTACAAATACGGTGGTAGTAGAAAAGGGCGTTTTTGAACACAGACTCTTGGAACGCCACAAGTTCTGTTAATGTGCACTTGCTGATGTTGGGGTAGTTTTTCTCGCCCGGCTGCGCGGAGTTCTTGATGTCCACATACGCAGACACGCAGATCACCATGACCAAGCTCATGATCATGAGTTCCGAGTACGTGAGCACCTTGGGGTCGGGGCTGGCGGCTCTTTTGTTGGAGTAATAGGTGTCGAAGAGACTGCGTACGTAGTCTACACTACAGATGAAGTTGGCAAAATGGAGCGAGGCGAAAAGCTGAAGAATTTCCTCGATGAAGTCCTCCTCGGGAAAAGAACCTGCCCGTAGCTTGGCAATGCTTTCGGCGGTCTGCACCTGGGGCTCCAGCCAGATACTGTGGAATGCTTTTTTGCTGGCAAACAAGTACACCGGTAACGTCTGCATGGGGACCACGAGGTAGTGGTCTTTGGGGTGTAGTTTGGATTTCACGTAGTTGATACTTTGCTCCGAGAGGAGGATGCTGAACCCAAGCTGGGGGCCCTTATACTGGGATGCTATGGCGAGTTTTCGTCCACAATCCACCTCCTTCAGGTGGGTGTCCAGGGCCACGTCGAGGAGCGATTTGTACTCGTGGAAAATGCTATTTGGGGGTAGTTTGGCGTCGTTGGCGTTGTTAGAATCGGCGCGTTCTGTAGCTTTAGTGCCACTACCAATGTTTGCGGACACCCCGTTAGGTGCTTCTGGCGCTTCGGACCCCGATTCCAGCAGAGGGGACTCGTCTGCATTGGAGTCGAAGTTACCATCGGAGGACACAGCAGGAGTCGCTCTTTGTGCGGCAATTTGGCCCGTGAGCGGTTCAAGTTTTCCCACAAGCGCCGAGACCATAGCCTCAAGGTTCAGCAACCTATTCGAGACATTATCGGTGGGAGAAGTTCGCGGTTTGCGTGTTTTGTTGTTCTCATAGACACATTGTAGGTTTTGCGCAGCGCAATGGGAACACGGCATCTGGCCATCACATTTGGTCTTTTTGCGGCGGCAGAGCGCACACGCCTTGGCAATGCGGTCTCTTTTCTTGTGCTCCATCATATTAGGGGGCAAGGAGGGAAGAAAAAAAGAGAGTCTGGGGTTGTAGAGTTGTAAAGATGCAAAGAGGAAAGTTTTCACCTTCACGTCGTATCTGGTAACAAAGTGATTGGAGGCGTAGGCCGAATCTTGCATCGCGACATTTGGTGTGCAGGAAAGAGGCGTAGACAGAGGGCGTGAAGACAGAGTGATGCGCATGTGATGGGGGCCGTGCAGGAAAATCACATGGTGAATATTGGTCACGGGTGTGGGAAACTTCCGGGACTGAGGACTGAGAGAAATTCTTCCCCGGGAGTGCCACATCGGGATTCTGGTGGTATGCAGTGGGGTAGTGTACCTAGTGGTTTTGGTAGGTAAAGACAGCTGTCATAGTCCAAACCGGGGACATCCCCAATTAGGATACAGTAATGTGCGTGTAATTCGTACGTCGCGCAATCCGATTTTTTTTAACTATG
>JAJMIV010000486.1:0-11242 GCA_030563445.1 Metschnikowia gruessii
CCCCACTTCTAGGCTACATGAAGTGATATCTATTGTTCTTGCCTGACTATCCTGCTATTCTGGATGTTGAACCAGGGACTGCTAACCTTGCGCTTATCGTACACTGCACGACCCAGAAGAGCGATTTTCGCGGGGTTTCTAACCCAGGTCATTTGTGTCCATAAAAAGACTACACCATTGTCACAAGCATCATTTTTCTTTGGGTGCACATGTGATTTGGGAAACTATATTTATTTTTTGTTTACAATGTATCATAATCTAACCATGGTCATACACCATATTTAACTTGAAAAGTTTGAGGAATGCTGGTAGCAGACATTGGTGTTTTGTTCCTTTCGCGGATGGTACAGACACGACTATCTTTGGTACAACTGACAATTCCCACTGAGTGGCTAGCTTGTCTGTTATTCTTCATCACTTATATACTAAAGATTATTCAGTAGATGTAGGACGGTGTTGATCCAAGTCCTAATAATATGAAACTTGTTTCCTGTGTAAGCGTAACGGTACGCTTCATCAACCTAGTTAACTAATATTCCAACGGCCATTTTCTTGCACTACTGAGGCGTGGCGGGCGTGCAGTACCTTCCTAAAAAGGTATAAAACCATAGACGCCTAAACCTGCCAAATATAATTTGGTGAAGGTCGAATGAAGGAATACACGTGAATCTTCTAAAACATTAGTATCATTCATACCTCACAGAAGAAGACCCTTTTGAGTGCAATTATTGATTAATTTTGAAGTACGTATTGCTGCAATCAAGTTTCTGAGGTTACGGCCCGCCAAACCATCGCACACCAACTAACTAAGGGTAGTGTGTAATTCTCGAAATTAGCACATAGATGATTCAACAAGAAAAAGACATAAACAAGGATATTTGGGGACTTGTTAAATACCTAAAATTTGAGTAGATTTCATTCCCTCGTTATATGACTGATTACTGAAAGTGTGGATTTTATTTAGTAATATCGTGAGTAGCAACCCATGTTGCAGCTTGTATCACGTGTCAAGTTCCACACCATCCAGTACAGCTGTTCTCCATACCCATTGTATCACATCTTGTGAGTCATTAGTGTATATTACCTGTACGTTAATCAAGTTTTATGATCTACTGAAATGTTGGATATAGTAAATTATAACATATTACAAGGCGTCTTGCCAGCGCCTGCCTCTAACCAATCTGAGGAAACACAGGCGAACACAAGTAACAGATATATTGCGTCTCAACAGAAATACATAATTTTCTCGATAATAATTGAAATTCAAGTTAGAAGTTGAAACCTAAACTCTTAGTATTTTCACTTGATTTTCTGAGATCAACTCCCTCACTACTTGTGCATCATATTTGTGCCAAATCATATTCGAGCCACACATAAGAGACACCACTCGCACCGGACCACTCTCGATATCGGTTTCCGGCATACAGCCAAATATCAGTCCAAGATAAAGCCCACACTTAAAGTACATAAAAACACTGGCCAGAAAGCATCTCTACACGTCATTGAGTTGCTTTTCATCCAATTTCTTCACCTTTAAACCCCCAAAGTATATTGTGCTATTAAAATGCCCCCGAAATTCCGCAAATCCCCAGACTATGGGCATGTCCCAACGGACATCGAAACAGAAGTTCTTGATGCATATGCAGATGTCATGGACACCACTGGTTTACCGGATCTCGTATTGAAAAACATCCCTGATTTGCTCAAAAGGCTTAGAGTTCCTGAGTGCTTCACCAGAGACATTTCTGAGTGTATTTCATGGTTCTATGCCACGCAGCAGACATCGCTAGCAAGAAGCAGCCAGAACTGGGCCGTGGCCGAACAGCTTTTGCGCCACCTCACAATATCGTCCAATATTCTGGGTTTTTTTGATGTTTCTGATGTCGTGGATATCGATAAACTCGTTAAATTCTGTAATCGACTCTTGAAATTCAGAGATAACTACCTGAATATTGCCCAAAGCTGGTCATTATTTGTAGAGGCTTCCGGTGCCGAAAAGGGCCCTAAAGCTGTTGACCATAGTCTCACGCTTCATGATTTGGGCAAGGTGAAAACCCTGCTCCAGCTAGATGATATTGGTGATAGTATTCTCATCGATATGCTTGGGTGTGGCAGGAGCACTGTGGACGGAGAATTGTTCAATTATAAACTAGCTTCGGGCGGGTTGGCAATGGGTATCAAGGACTTTGCTGAAGTGCTTGGTTTACTTGGTCAATATGATTGATAGAAGTGGGAATGTGTACAGAACATGGCTTCTTGTCTTGACTTTTGAGGACATACCTAAATCTAAGTTTTTGAGGAACGCCCAAACCCACTGCTGCTTTCTGTGCAAGGAATGGGAAACGCTTCTATTTTGGTCTCTGTTCCATTGGCTCATATGATACATTCATGGTAAGACTCGCCATTCAGTGTATGTGACGAAGAATTCCAAATTCTATATTGGGGTTTATGCGAAAAATAAATACCTTAGACGCCAACATTCGTTGATGTCGTTGATGTGAACATAGATGGGGCATCTTTGTATTACTCGGAATATGGTGGATATTTTGTGCACATCTCTCTGGTTATTGGCTACAAATATTGACTAACAGTATTTGCAAGTCTTTCCTGGTTTCGCTTTTACTACCCAACAGGTTTATGTTATATTCGACGTGTTTGGAGCAAACGTGGATGTTGATAATCGCCGATTTCCAACAATCATTATCCATAGCTCTGAAATGGATAATTCATAGTTTCATCATATGGATAAAGCATTTGGTCACCCTTTCAGCTTTAGAGCCAAATTTACTGACTTCCTGTTTCTAATATCGTCGCATAATAACAGGGATAGAGATTACATGTTCTTAAAGCGAAGAAAATCCTGGTTTCTGAATTCTTTTACCGCCAAAGAGATATAGGTTTGATAACCCAGTCAATGTCTAACATTAGGGTTTCAGAATCAAACCTAAAACTTTTAACCAGTTGAATAATTCATAAAATTGGGGTCACCGATGATGGATGTGTCTCATTTATGTCTCAATTAAAGCATCAACTGTCTGTTTTGAAGTAAAAATTACTCCAGCGTGGAATAAGAAATTGGTTGAGGAGTATTCGAGTAATTTCTCAAATCTCAGAAACAAAATAATACACCAACGTGGATCTACAATGAAGGCTCAGACACCATTTAACACATTGAGTATACATACCAGATACTTTTCCTAGTGGAAAAATCAAAAACCTGAAGAAAAATAATATCATAACCTGCGATGTATTACATCTCATGTGAATATTACAGCCTCCTAAACGACCCACATAGGTTGTTGTTCCATACATGCATACTAGGCCCATGAAAATCATATTGACATCTATCATGTTGGCTATCCTGGAACATTTTAAAGACCAAAAATGCAAATTTTATTTTCATCGAGAAGCATTTTTTTCACAACAAAAAAATCATCAATAAGTGTCAAATTCAAACGCGTGTTCCTCAATAATTGGACCAAAGTGCGAAGTGGTTAGCCAAATTTCTACAGGCAATAGAAAAGCCATGTGGGGCACCATGTGATAAAACAACCAAAGAGTGAAAATTCATTTATGAAACATTAAAAGTAAAAACAAAAGTAGTATAAGTTGAAAGATAAGTAAAAAAAAAAAAAAACTACACTCTCCTACCGACCCTACCAAAAAAAAATCCACCTCAATTAACTATTCCTCACATCCTGGTCCACGCTCGCCGTTCTCATCTTTCCCTCAGACCCAGTCACATGACCTGCCCCATCTCAGGATATCTAACCATGAATACTCCACACTAAAGCACCACATAAATGAGCCAAAACGCCCCGAAATCCGTCTCACGGGCAGATACCCGCCAGTTCGTGGACGCACACACCAACTTCACTGATCTGCTCCTTGAAGAACTTGCACAATTGTCATCTGAACAGAACATCAACTTCAACAATACCAACCAGTTTGATAAGCTCCTCTTCCATCTAGAGGCCACGCTTTCGGCACCTGTTTTTTTCTCTGCACCCTCGGAAATCATCCTACAGCTTCTATTTACATTGACAGCACGATGCCCGGCTTCCAACTGGTCACATGACCCAACCCACGGATATGCTGGCGATACTTCGGAGTACTTGAGGCTGGTCAACCGGGATTACGATAATTGCCTATATAAGCCTTCTCTCCAAGAACGTAGCCACGAGATTCTTCAACGATACGTGCATCTTGTGGATAGTGGCATTGATCTGCTCGCCATCCAAACGCTAAAGGCGAATTTGCGGGCTGTTTTGGTCACTTTTCTCCGGACCGGCATCACGCTGCTTTTCCTCCGACACAAACCAACTGCGGAAGAGTATTTCCGGGCCCGACCTTCCCCGAAAAGCCCCTCCCAAATTCCCACACAGGTGGATGGTCAAGGAGATACACAGGCCGACAATGCAGGTGCCGAACAAGCGCCAACGGCCGTAGAAATCATAAGTGACTCGGAAGATTCAGAGTGTGTCATGGACGTGTCGATGCTGCCAGAAATTGCCCTCAAAATGTACCTGCCAGATATGACAACCAAAGCTGTTGCATCACTCCTGGATTTGAGCTTGAAAACTTCGGGTATGGGCGAGGCAGCGGCTCTTTTCCAGAACATGCCGCACTTACAAGCTGCACCCGATATAGACTCCACCACGGACCTGAATTCTGAGTCTATGGGAAACCTGGAGCCTGCCAAAAATCCTGAAACGAAGAAACTTCATGGAAATTCCAAAAAGCTGGACTCCAAAAAGCCGGATTTCAAAAAACCCTTGGACCCTGAATCTGCTCCTTCTAGCCCGGAACGCAAAGATAAAAAACAGAAGACCGTCGCCGCGCCGTGGAAACGGATCCAGGCGTTTGATGATTTCATGATCCTGAAAAAACTCCTGAGCTCAACAAACTACGATATATGGGCACTTCTTCACTGGACCCTAGTATGTGCAGACACTAGTTCGGAGTACCAGAGGTTCCTCTTCAACTCACTGCTGACGCACGTGCACAACATCTATAGGGCCAATGGAGACTTTCTCAGTGTTTTCTTCGAATTCTGCCATTTCGACCTCAGAGAAAGTGCTGCCAAAGGCCATCTGCGGTCTGCGGTCATTGCAAGACTAGTTCTGGGACTCGGGGCCCGAAATATCTGGCATGAACGTGCTGTAGCACGCACTTTTTATGGTCTAGGGATCCGTAGCAACAACCCGCCGCACCCTTGTTACCATCGTGAGCTCATGTTGACGCAAACTGACCCGGTGGTGATGAACAGCAGGTGCAAAACCGTATGCGAGAATGACGACAATAATCACACCATGAGTCTCCGTGTGCACCTCCTTCTTCTTCTTATTCACTATGAAACCTTGTCTCTGCTACTGCAAACGCAAACCCAGGCCAAAGGCCCAGATGCTCTTTCGAATATGGTCAATGAGGGACTCTCCAGCTTGGTGGCCCAGGTAATGCGGAGACTCTCTATGATCTCCTTGGGATACCTCAAGACTTTCTTGTTGCAACTCCAACGCGAGTTATCTTCTGATGCAGGCAAAGCCGTGGCCCAGACCCTTTCCAATACCACATCCAACGTAATTCGGTTGGCCGATTTGGACGCACACATCTGCATTGGTCTACTTGGAATAGTCACCGATATCACTTACGTTATGGATACAGACGCGCTTGAATCACAAGTGGAAGACTTTATTGTTGACCCCCGGGCCTACCGCAGTGTTGTTGACGATGAAAGGTTCCAGTGTGCCGAAGATTTCGTAGGCAAGTGGGAAAAACTCATGTTCTTGCTTGAGTGGCTTTTCTCTTGGTCGTTAGGCGAAACTTCCCGGCAGGAACTCAAAGATGGAGGCGTGGCCTCGAGATTCATGACCATTCTTCAGAAGGCACAGCGTGCGGATGATCTTGCGTCAAAGAGTTATGCTGAGTACATTGAAAGCTGCTACGAAGACTCGGACATACTTCTTGAAACGAACTTCACATTAACCCGGGCTGAGGTCGATAAATGGATGGCCCGCCGCAGATGTGGGTTTTACCTAATGGCAAAGCTTCAGCTCGGAATACGGTGAGCGTACCGTGTGGGCAGTATCATACAGGGATATGTCTACAATAGTGTAACTACAGATGTTGAGGTGGATGCAAACGTGGCATGGGTATACTTACAAGTCTAAGAAATGCGCACTTCTCTCTTTCTTTTCACCTTTCCATTCTCTTTTTTTTTTTTCTTGGTTTTGATTTTGGTTTTGGTTTGTATTTCTCTTTGGACGCCCCTAAATGATATGTTTCACCTTGAAGTAGTGTCTCAAGTATTGGATCTGCCAGACACCCAAGCCAATCAAAGCAAACACAATCAAGATGGAAAACCACTTGACACGCGAGTTGGTACTCTCGTTGGTATCACGCATACGTGCCTCCCGATCCTTCAAGTACTGCAACTCATGGGTGATTTCCTTGGTCATTTCGTGGACACGCTTCAAGTCCACCTCTGCAGGCTTCAACTTCTCGGCGGCCTGTAACGCGTTCCAGTCACGGGCACTGGCACCGCTCTCGACCTCCAAGTTCACCTCACGGCTCAACTCACGGTGACCACCGTATCCACGGTCCAAGAAGTTGGTGAAGCAAATATCAATGGCTGCCGAATCGTGCGTGGTGAAAGACACTCGGATCTCTTTGTTGATGTCGTTCTTACGAGTGAACTGGTTTCCCACGGTATCTATCACGGTCAACTTCAACTTTTGGCCGTCGCCCTTGTATCCGTCGGTTTTGACGTTGATGACCACGAGCTGGCCTTTGCCCACGAAGTCACGGATACACACGGGTAAGGCATGATCCAGAGCTGGAATATCGAGCTGCAACGCAGCACCTAGGGCCACGAGCACAGAGAAAAAAAGCCACGAATACGTCAACATGATTGTCGAAGTTTTTTGCTGGTATTTTTTTGGTGGTGTGTGGGTTTTGATGTGGAAAGGGTTCCGTGGTTTTTTCTTGTGGTTTTCCACTCGCTCGTATTATGGGGGCTTCGTGTGCCGCGAGCTTTTGGTGGTGTATCTGACAATCACGTACGTGCACTACCGTGGACTCGTGGACGCGAGCTGAAAAAAACAAAAAAATAACAAATGTTGTCGATTCCGCCTGCGCGCGTATAACGATTGTGCTGTCGATGTGGCCAATGGCCAAATTGGCAGCGTTGAGGTAAAACATCCGTAGTTGCCATAAGCTAGTCCTCCAAAGGACAGTTAGGTTTTTTGTGGGGTTTGTTTGATAAATATTTTGGAACTTTTTGAGGGGTGTTCAGCGCTGTTTTCTTGATTTACGCTAGAAACACTGTTTTTTGCCGCCAACAGCGCCAATACTCAACTGATTTTCATCAAAATTCGCTTATACAAAACCATTGCACTGTGAACAAATACTGATATCAAAGAAAGGCCATAGAGTCGTTACCATTGTTGGGTCACGATATTAATTAATAAAATGCTTAAAATTTTTGATTATTCAATTTTTAAAATTATTTTATAACACTTACAAAATTCGTCACTTTTCACTTGTTAATAGTTTCAAAATTTTATTAGTCATAATTTGTTAACTTTCCAAAAAAAAAAAAAAAAAGTAGCATATTCACTTCATTTTTTGTCAAATGACTACTTATGTATTAATCAATATTAATTTATTTTTCTTGGAAGATACAATTATGGGCTCCGAAGTTTGCCAAGCACGAGACCTACATGGGCTGTTCTTTAGTTCTTCAAAGGTGAGCCATTTTGATTAACATACAATCTACAAATTTGAGTCTTGAAAGAT
The DNA here is from genome assembly GCA_030563445.1 of Metschnikowia gruessii. NCBI lineage: Eukaryota > Fungi > Ascomycota > Pichiomycetes > Serinales > Metschnikowiaceae > Metschnikowia > Metschnikowia gruessii. The sequence goes on from JAJMIV010000486.1 coordinate 7,798, forward strand.
AGATACCCTGTAAGTTGTCAGAAATATTTATGGCTAAGTGATATTATCTTCCGCAGTTTGAACTTCGTCAGTTTCATCTTAATGAATTTCATCACTTTTTGAAGTCCTCGTCAGTTTCGACTTCAGCAATTTCATCTTCTAAGTCAACGCACCTAAAAAATGGCTCTTCTGCGGCATTCATCGCATCATGCTTCTCCTCTTTGTTGCCAAAATATCTCTCAATATCAAAAAGCCCCCCGCTTCGTAGGTAAAAATACTGAGCGGTTGAGAATCGCCTATTTTTTGGATGCACTAGGAAGTACCCGATTTCTTCGTGACTATATTGCTTACCCTTCAAAATAGCGCCTACGAAGGGGCTGATATAGTCAGGGTCGCGAAGAAGTCCTTTTCACTATGCAATGAAAGGAAAGTCAATCTTATTTAATTTGAAACATGGTCATATATATATATAAATTCACCGCTCATGATTTTTCTGAGAGGAGGATATCCTGAAAGATGTATTATTTAAAACTCTGTGTGGTACAATTCATTTTTTTCGAGTATTGATGGATTTCATTTTGAGGGGTCGGAAATTCAGTTTGATGTTTGCACAATTCAACTTTAGTCGCAGAGAATTGATTTTTAAGAAAGCGATTTTACCCTTTGGCAATGACTATTTAATTCTTCTCCACTGCATTTCAATTTTCCACCTTTAATCCATAGCTTTTAGAACACGAAATATCCTTCTAAATCCCGCACAAAAGTCCGACGATGAGAGACTAAATATAGGATTTATAAGAATAATTCGTGTTCTGAGAAGTTAAACCATGAATTGCCGCCGCGAAAAATTGAAATGTAGAGGAGAAGTATTAAATCCTCTTCGGTTAATAATGAATTCTCCTCGTCCAAAAGTGAATTCTCTGCGATGAAAGTTGAATTCTCCTCCGTTAATATTGAATTATCGTCGTCTAAAAATGAACTGTTGCCGCGAAAAAAATGAATTCTCCAACAGTGAAATTATATTTCATCCATGATTCAGAATGAAACCTCCTATCCGTAAAAGAATTTATCGGAGATGAAAATTAAACTGTACCAATCAAAAAATAAAGCATCAAAGTTCAAAATTAAAGTGTCCACGCTCAAAAATAAAGTGCGATCGAAAATAGAGTGTCGCCATTACTTGTTTTTTTGAACGAAATCTCTTACTACTGGTCGCAACTGGAGAAGCGACCAGCACTTCCCAATTATGAAAGAAACTCTAAAAACTATAGGAAAAAAACCTGTAACGAGATACGATTTCAGTTCAGGTCTAGGACCATTGTTGTTACCCAAGAATCCCATTAAGAAACAGATTCTCGTCAAAACTTAAAGTGTCCCCACTTGTTCTCAAAAAGGGAGTTGGATTTGAAGCGGGGACACATTTTTTTAACGTACACTTAGTTTTCGAATGTGGACGCTTTGTTTTTGAATGTGGGCGCTTTAATTTTGAACTTAGACATTTTATTTTTTGACTGCGACAATTTAGTTTTCACCACAGATAAATGTTTTCTCGGAGAGGAGGCTTCATTTTGAATCATCGATGATTTATAATTTCAGAGCTGGAGAATTCATTTTTAGGCGGCTATAATTCATTTTTTTTTCGAGCAGAATTCATTATTAACAGCGGAGTATTCAACTTTCATCGCAGAGAATTCATTTTTCAAGGAAGGGATTTCACGTTCTAGCGACGAGAATTCAATTCTTCTGCTCTCCTTACGTGATATAATGTCACCGCGTTCGAGACATCATTGCGTCAGTCATTTTAGTAATAGTCACATGATCATGGGTGACGAACTCCAAAAATCAAACAAACAGTCCCACGTAAATGGAAGTTAGAAGAAATTGGAGGTTTGAATTTTCAAATCAAGAGAGAAAACCTATACGGTAAATAATATACACTTCATACCCATAAAAAGTCATTCTCAACACTTCTATATGCTCCCGAGCAATATAGGAGGGGAAGTGTCAGGTTTTTGATGGAGTGGAATCGCTATTGCATGTTTGTTAAGTGTATTGTAGATGATTAACTAAGACCAGAAACTCCGTGGGAGGATCTGGTTGACTTATATAAGTATGAGGGAGTGATGTGTGTGATATGATCTGGAGCGTCAGAGAAAGTTCTATCGAGAGCGATCGCAATATCAACTGAAGAAACTCCAAATGGTAGTGCATACAATCAAGTATGCGCTAACAGGGTTATCGGCTAATGACGGATACCGGGGTCTTTACAGGAAGTGCAATTTAAAGTCCAAAACATCTGGAAGACAAAAACACGCCCATAAAACCGAAGATGCAAGAGGTGTCTATCCATTAAATATCATTTATCTCCAATTCTGAAATATTCACGAGCACTTTGAAATTAAACTTTTCGGTGCATCTTGGACAATAATTTCTCTCGGTATGGTAAAATAAATAGGAAATATATCATTGCCTTTTGTACTTTACCGGTTTTGGAAGCTTGTGGCGTCTCCGGTTGGCGCTGTTGCAATTCTTCAGTGATGGGTCGAAGGCGTATTACCTCGCTTCCATGTATACATCATTGAGAGTAAGAGCTATGATTTCATGTCACTTATCTTAAGGAAGTAGTATGAGGTATATTTCGAGCAAATAAAACACCCAACTTGGAGCGAGGTAAATGTGTGAGGTGACGAACATCGATATAGAGACTCAGGAGAACCCTTGAGCTGTCTTCAATATGTCCCTTTGGCTATCACGTCAAGGCTGGGAAATTGCAAAACAATTATTCTAAACGGTCCAAAACAATCGAAAAGACTTCATAACAAAGCCCAACAGGCTTTTACTACCGACACAAGAAAGTAACTTTACACAGGAATTAAACGTGGTCTTGTCCCTTACTCTGAATTTGTTCAAATTGTGGGGCTCTTTGTTTTCGTTCCATCTACTACATGTCTCCTAAATCACTACTTCTTAAGCTTTATAAACATGTACATTTCAAACCCCAGTTTCATAACTGGAAAAACAACTATACATTAGGGATTATTTTCACGAGAATCGAGGTGTAAACAAGTCTGTTTGCAAAAAATGATCCAAGCGAGCAATCTCGAAAAGGGTTAAAAACACCAGAAGTCCAGGGGACACGAAATAGCAAACTTCATCTTAGTTTAGAGAAGCAAAGCCAAAAGAGGAGAAAGCAACACAGTCAGAAGAATAGACATACGTGGAGCCCCACCCTCAAGAATGGAAATAGAAGACGTCTTCGGAACAGACAGTGGGGAAATGGTAGAAAGGGGCACAGCTGATGTGCTACTATGACCATTAGAACCATTAGAACCAGAGGAGCTAGAGGAACCTGTTGTCGTAAATGTGGATGTTATGAGCTTAGTAGCACCCGAACCATCAATGGACGTCTTGGTCACGGTGATCGTCTCAGTCGTGGAACTTGTTTCAGCAACGGCGGTTGCAGGAC
>JAJMIV010000487.1:0-11240 GCA_030563445.1 Metschnikowia gruessii
TTTCCTCCGTTCTTATACTTCTTTGTAGTTTTCTTCTTCTTGGAAAGCACAAGGTGCTCACCACTATAGATGATATCCATGATACATGAAGGACGGATAGCACCTAGACCCTTAAGTAGTTCTCTGGCTGTACCCCGGAAAGCTTCAGGGGCATACGTACACTCAGTCGAAAAATAGTCCAATTTCTTATAGTGGGCATAAAGCACAATCTCCTTTTGGTAGGTGTACTTGAAAGGCTTTGATCTCTTGATGGGCGACCCAGACGACTGCGTAAGAATGGTACAGGAACTTTCCAATCTGGCAGTATCGCCTCGTAAAAGATTCATCAATACCGTTTCGGCCATGTCATCTGCATTATGGCCAGTGACCACGTGATGTATTCCAAGTTTTGCTGCACCTCTATCGAGGGCCTGACGTCTTAAAACTCCACAGTATGTGCAACTGCTTCTTATTCCGGCACACGACACGATCTCGTCCATCAGCCAGTTGTAGAGATCTTTGTAAGACACGATTTCTAGGTCCATTTCGTACTGTTGCTGGTTTCTTTTCACGGTTGCAAGCGAGTCGTCACGGTATCCCTTGATACCTTCATCGATGGATAAAAGCACCAACTTCAACCCATAGTTATACCGTTCGTTCAAGGTCTTGAGAATCGACGCCAAAACGGTGGAATCTTTTCCTCCAGACGCACCGATGGCCACCTTTTCTCCCGGGTGAAAGAGTCCTGCGGATGTGATGGTGTTGTGAATTTCTGTTTCAAACACCTTATAGAAACACTCTTTACAGAGTTTTTGCAAGTTTTTGGGTCTTTTCATTACTGCTTTACGGCCATGGCAGAGCTGGCAAAGAGCCGAAACTTTGACCTTGCGGTCTCTCTTGGGTATACTTGTGTTTTCCATTATCGGATGTGTATATAGAGAAATATGGGGTGTATTTTGAGGCACCTAGAGGCACTTTCGTGATATGCTTTCAGAGAACGAAGAGTATGAGATGGGTTCCGGCATATATGAAGATACTGTATTCATTTTTTTCTGTTGATACTGCCGAATACGATACTGTTCCTGTGGGAACCAATATTTATTTTTCATTTTACTTAATTTACTTTAATTTTTACTTAATTTTTACTTTTATTTTAATTTTAACTTTTTTTTTGACTATCGTTAATTTTTGTAATTACTATGATCGACTTGTAACATTGAGTTGTATTAGACACAGACCGCATCTAGAGCTCGTCTCTGTCTTTGGAATCGATCCATGCTCCATGCTGTGAAACTAGAAAAAAACGTATGATTTATCCCCTCGCGCAAACGCTCAGACTTGGAATTCGTCATTGTTGGTGGTGACGTTGGCGTATCTGAACCTACTGTTCTCTTCTTGCAAGCTCTCCTTTTGCTCCTTTTGCTCCTTCTGCTGCTGCTGGTGTTGTTGAATGGCTTGTTTTCTACCGTAACCATTCGATGCAGTCATTTCATTCTTCTCGTTCAACAGGCCAACCTTCTCGTTCATTATGATGGCCAATTCTTGCAATTTGCTTCTTTGTGGCTCGTCGGTGGCGAAGTTGATGAACAGGTTCTCAAGAGATCCCTTGACGTCGCCGCTGGCGAGCATTTTCTCGACGATTTCAGTAACGACTTCTTGGTCGAGCTGGAATGTCGTGGCCAACTTCTCAACAGATAATTTGGAGAAGATGGCCTTGTATGTGAAAATGTAGGTTCTCAAGCCCTCGATCTGCAATTGCTTCTTCAACATCGACAACAACAGCTCGGTGTCTGTGAGCAACTTCCAGATCTTGATGGAAGCCAACAACTCGAAAGCCTTGGCCCAGTTTCCCTTTTGCAATTGCTTGGAGGCGTAGATCAAGTGGTCCTTGATACTCTCTGGAGGCCCCGTGAAGAATTGTCTGTCGTGGAACTCCAATTTGCTCTTGAACGACTTGATGGTGGTTTTACGCTTGGAGTCCTTGGCGGCAGTTGCTGTGGCAGCCAAAGCTGGGATCTCGATCAACATGGACGAGGTCATGAACACACACTCAACCAATTCCAAGTTGATGTGCATGTGGAAAGGCAACAACTTTTGCTTCTCGGCAACAGTAGCCTGACTTGGATATTTGCTGTTGAAACCTTGGCCCAAAAGCTCTTTGAGTCTTTGGGAGTTGATGATCTCGTTTAATATTTGGTGGGACTCTTCGATCTCACCGCTCTTGAATGCACTCAAACCCATCTGCACCAAGGCTCTGTTGTACAACACTTGCACGGAAGACTCAGCTTGGTAGATGTTGTTATATATCTGGGACTCCAAGAACTTTTCTCTGGCCTCGGCGTACTTGTTGTTGACAGATAAGTAGTATGTGAAAGCCAACAAGGCAGATCTCTTGTACAATGGGTTCTCCTGTTGCGACAAGAAATCGCCCAAAGCACGCACGGTGTCTTCGGCATTCTTACCTTGCGTGAGCAAAGTGGACTCCGAGAGGTTGATAGCTTCCCAAGACTTTTCCCACGCAGCGCTCTCGTTGACAGCGATCAACAGGTCGGGCTTGTAGTAAACGTGGTCCAATCTTCTGAGCACAAGTCTGGCCAAGTGCTCGGAGTTGCCAGCTGTGGATTGAACGTAGATTTGAGCACGCACAATCAATTGGTAGAGCGGCGACTCGTCCTTCAATCTCTCTATGTACTCGATGGAGTGAGGGTCTGTGAATTGCAAGCATTTGGCGAACTCATCATCCAAACGCTCCACAATGGCGGCTATGGAACCCTGGACGACCTTGACGCCGGCAGCGTTAGCGGTTGGCTCGATGTCCAAGTCGTCGGTAGGCACACCGGATTCGGAAACCTGGTAAGTAGCAGCGTTCTTCTCCAAAAGCGCCAAGAAGTCAATAACATCGCGCTCGTTGTCCTTCCACAAGTCCACGGGCATGTGGGATTGAGGAGAACCGGCGTCGAATCTGACAGAGAGCAACATTTGGTAGACGGAGATGATTTCAAACACGTTTTTGCCTTCCTTGGCCTCCACCAACAATTTCTCCAAAGTGGCGACTTGCTCGTACTTGTCGCTGTTCTTCTTACCTCTGGACTCGACCACGGTCTTCAATGCGGTGAAAACAGGGCTCATCACGCGCGCAGTACCGGTAACTGTGCCTACAATAGCGCCGGATTCTTCCTGGGCCAGGGAGGCGACTTCCACCGGTTCGTCGGCGTCAAATAATTCGGGGTTTTCCTTGTAGAGGTCCATGTATGGCTGGAACTCCTTGGTCTGCTTCTTGACTCTTTGTCTAAGGTTATTGAATGCTCTGCTTTGGTCCGCAGGCAACTTTTTCTTGTCCTTTTCGGCAGCAGCATCTGCGATGGTCTCCTCCAACTGGGCCAACATCTTGTAGAAGAAGTTTGGAATGCCAACGTTTTGCTGGTTGAGCTTGACCAACAACTTACCCAAACGGTCGAACTCTGTAAGCGCCAAGGTCCAGTTCTCCAAGTTTTTGGCGTTGAAAATCGCGTCCACAGACTCGGAAACATCGTCCAACAACTTTTCCTTGGCGGATTTCACCACTTTTGGACCCTCGTCATCGGAATCCGAGTCCAGGTCGTTGGAGCCGCCCTTCAAGAAGTCTTTTTTCAAGAAGTACAGCGGGCCTTTGCCGACGTAGTCGGAATCGTCGTCGTCGGAATCGGCATCTTCTTCGTCGTTTTCAAACTCACTATCGGTGGAAAAGTCATCGGACGAAGAAATCAATTCTTCTTCGGAAGTGCTCAACAAGTCCTCCTCAGACAGCGAGGAGTCGGACGTGTACCCAGAGGCGAAAAATCTCGACATATTTGTGGGAGATTTATTATGGGGTTTGGGGGTAGGGTGTTTCCGTAAGGTCTGGGTTCTTTTTTTTTCGTTACTTGATTGCAGCAAAATTTTCAGGACGGGAGTGTACGTGGTGCGGTGGTATGCGCACGCCCGAGTATCGCCATTCGTGTGAGATGGTGTCAAGTATTGGGTGACTAGTGGATAAGGGACTATGAAATATTTGTCGGGAGTAAGATGAGAGGAATTTTTGTTTTTATTTTTGTTTCCATTACTACTTTACTTTTTGTTCTTGTTAATACTTTACTTTTCCCGGGTATTATTATTAATTGGTTTACTCTTCATATTTGAGGAACAGGGTCGTGTGGCCACTGGCTAATGCTAGACCGCACCCGCATCGGGGCCCCGAGAAAAAAGCTCCACAGAAAAAATTGGGCTGAAAATTAAGCTGCGCGCTGCACATTTCACTCGGCCACCGTTAACATGATTAAATTAGGTCTTCAGGTTGGTGTGGGTGGGGAATGGGAATTTTTTGGGAGATTGTTTTGGGCGATTATTTGGGAGATTATTTGGGAGATTCCTTTTTCGATATTGATTTGAGTTTGGAATTATGTGAAGTCAAAAAGAAAAAAAAAGTGGGAAGTTTGATGGTATGGAATCTATGGATGGTGTGGATTCTGGTATGGGAGGAGGGTAGGGAAATACATGTAGTGCGAGTGGGTCTGTCTGGTGGTCTGTCTGGGTCGTCTCTGTCTTTGGGTAGGAAACGGCAAATAGTACACCGGGCTCCAAATTTATATAGATTTTCGGGGCTTTTAAATTAAAGCGAGAGCGCGTAGAAATTTTGGTGATCAATGAGCTTTATAATAAAAACGCGAAAAATGCAAAAACGTGAATACTCCATTATTTAGTGACATGCTTTCTGGCGTAATTAGACTCGTTGGCTTCTCGGTTGGGCGAACACTTAACCGGGAGACGCAATTTCCTCTTTAGGTGAATTTTTTGCAAAAAAAAAAAGATAAACACGAAAAACCTAAAACTTTTCAGGAATGGAAGATTACATTAGAATAACACCCTTTTTTGCTGGATTTTATTGAAGAAATGAATCTATCCTAAGAAACCACTCTTGGGGATTACTCTTGGGGACTACTCTAACGTAATTCAACCTGAGAATGTATCCATATTATCTAAGATCATCCCTGCGATGTCTTCGCTCCCAGATTCAGCTAAAAAGTTCATTTTGTAAGAAAACCCACCAAATCGATTTCCCGACCTTTTGGGATCTGGAGGCACCCGGTTAAGCTTCTCGGTTGGGTGTAACAAGGGTAATTTGCTTGGTTTCTTATGATAGTTCACCCAAAAATTCGAAACATCGCCCGGAATCTGAAAATGCATTCGTAAACATAAAGACGTGATACTGCTGATGATTTCTATGTGTTTCGAATTTGTGTTTATATCGTTGGTGTTTTGTTGGTTCATTATACATGCGCCTTAAATTGAACATAATACGGTGGGATGGAAGTGCGTCCGCATCCCAGTAGTAAATGTTGGGCCAAATCAGGAAAACCATTGGGATTATCTGGGACACGCATATACTTCAAGAAAGTAACATTCGGGATATTGACTATTTATTTAACTTCCCAACCCTGTTCATGACTATGGTAGCTGACTTGTATTACCCAAATACTTATGCTTATATGGAGAATATTGAATACACCCTAGTCAATTCCCATGAAAGCAGTTCTAAACTAATATAATAAACATCGGCAGTAGAGACTTCCAAGCTACAGTAACCAAATAAAACATCTTGATGACAAAAAAGACATTACTTCTGTAGTTAACATGGGCAATATCGTGCGTAAAAGTTATTTTCTGTATCTTTACAGAGGGGATATTCGCGATACGAGACGTCACCTCAGCTTGTTTCTTTCTGGATATGGAGAGCAGCAGTCTTGATTAGAAATGTTGTAAGTAATTTCAAAGGTACCATATAAGTTGGTTATAGATGGAACTTTCTATTATTGTTCCAAATTGTGGACCCTTAGCCTCATCTCATTGTATGCATAAAGCGCCGATCCACGGAGATAAAGTGTTTCTACCAACCCCAGACATTTTTTTAACATTCGAATCGAGTATACACCTAATATTTCATTGTAGTAGAAATACTTCCAGGATGAATTCCCAGAGATAAATACATCGCCCATCGTCTTCACGTAATCCTTATGAAGTTCCACTTGATAAAGAGACAGATTCGAAATTATCAAAATTCACTATATAGTAGGGTTAATTCACATGGACAAGGGGTTTCTCCTTGGTAACTTTGCAGCCCCTTCATTAGACTAATTTTTTCTCCTAACTGTTTGTTGAAATGACCAAAAGATCTCGTTATGTTCTGAACCAGCAGTCTCACTTATATTGGCCCTCATTTTCTCCTACCACTTCCCACAAAGCTTCTGGTTTCTATAATCTTTATAAAATTACATGATTCTATTTGACACCTTCCTGCTTTGAAATTGCAGTCAGAAGCCATGAAAACCGACTTGGTGGAACCTGTGGATGTATCACACGGTAGACCCAAAATGTGCTAACAGTACTGGAAAGAATTGCACATTGCCACCTTTTTGTAAATTCTGCAATTAGGAAGGCCTAATCCTTCAAACACTTGGATAATTCAAGACAGATAATTGCAAACAAGTTAATTCAGACACACACAACAATAAGTGTTCCTCACCAAGAAAAAACCGTATATCATACAATCACCCCCACACTAGTTATCCTCATGGTACGACCGCACCCTCAGAAACTTGAAGTCCTTTTCATTCTTCAAAGAGAACTTTACCTTTTCCCCAGCGCGTTCTTCGCTTCCTGGATACTCCTTCCAGATGGCATAGAACGTGTCCCAGGCCAATTTCGAGTGGTTCGGCATACCGCCCAAGTTCTTGACTAAAAACTCGTAGTGGAATTCGTAGTAAGGCACCAGGCCCGAGTCTACAGTCACGTGCACCTTACCCTCAGTAGAAAGTGTCCATCTTCCATGGAAAATCTTGTGGGGCTCGACGGAAGCATTGACCTTGGACACGTCACGTGACTCTGGGTGGGCAAGCAAGCACCGTAGTTTATTGGCTCTCAGGAATTGTCCCACCACAACTCCGGGCTCGAGTCGTGTGAGCGCCATTACACATGCTCCATTTGGATAAAACCGCAAGTATCTATAGTAAGTGATTGTCCTGACGGGGTTTCTTAGACTGGTGGAAAGCTCTTCACGGCCTCCTTCACTGTAGTAGTTGACCACACTGATGTAGCACCCCAAAAACTTTACAAATGGCCGTTGCCGGATCATTTGTTTCCATGTATTGTTATATTGCGGCAACATCACCATAGGATCCATTGGAACAGGAAGATTTTTCCCCAAGAAACCAACATTTTCTTCATAGCTTTGCTTGGGGTACACCAGGTAACACAACTGTCTCCATATTTCAGACGTGTGGAATGCTAGATAGGCGTTTTTCTTACATGTGATACCAAACTTGAACCACGCTTCGGGGTCCTGCCAAAGGAGAATTTGTAATACATAGATCCACACTTCTCCCGGTAAATTAATGAGCGGAGACACTGGTTTGACATCAGCCATGCGGTCTTCGCCATCCAAGCCCATATTGGCAAATTTGATTGCCACGTGTCCTTCGTCCCATTGACTAGGATTAGATGGATCTGGAGCCTGTGGAGTCTCATTAACAAAAGACAGCAATAAATCGTCCACGTTAATTGCCCTGAGTTTGGTCTGATCAACTTTGCGACTGGCATTTTTGCCTTCTTCATCTCGAAGCCGTTCAAGTGCTTGGGGAACTGTTTGTTTGCGATATATAAGATCTACCCTTTCATTGAGCCGGAAAGCTTCTCTATAGTATTTGACTGCGTCGGCCATCAGTCCATGCAGCTCTTTTTCAATTGCCTTTTCGAAAAGCTGCATTGCACGAGCATCTGCCTGAGACTTATCTTTATTTTCATTGGGTTTTTCATTAACTTTTTCGTTAGGTGTTTCACGACGAGCAGGTTGCTCGAGCATGGCATCTGTAGTCATTGATCAATGCAAAGCTTTATCTTAATACGTGCTAGCCATCCATGCGATTATGCACGGTGTGGCGCACTGCGACACGGCCAGGCCAAGGACATATGTCGTATGTCATAGGTCATAGGTCATAGGCCAGTGATTGAATAATTATGTAGGAGATAGAGTAATTGTTTTTGAGTAGTTATTCACCAGGAAGTTTCCACTTCGAATTGCGATAGTTGTCAAAATTCGGAAACTGAAATTCGTGTAATTATTCTGTTTCACGTGTGAATTACTCGAGAATGAAGCACGTGCGAGTTCCACCAAAGCCGTGCCAATGGCCCGCGAATTCAGCAGTATTCAGAGGCCCAGAGCTGGAGGAACAAGTAATCACCACTACCAATATGGTATATATATCTGGGGTTTAGTGCATGATAATATCTGTTTATTGAAAGAAAACGTATATTCTTTTCCTGCTTGTTGTCTTTTTCAATGATATCGCTAGTGTAATTAAGAGGGAGGAAGCAGATAATGACGATATCTAGGATTCTGGGTGAGATTCTGGGTGAGATTCTGGGTGGGATTCTGTCATGTTTTAGGTGTCGATGAATAACCCTATTTCAAGTCGATGTTGCTGATTATTTGATTAAACCATGAGTAATCTAATTAAAAAAATATTGGGTTATCACAAATCAAACGGACTTTATTTTGCCAATCCAGTACATCTAATAAACCTTTCCTAACCAGCATAGTCTATCAGTGTTGGCCGCGCGTTATTAAACAGTTGATAACGAACTGAAGAATTTCTGCTATCCGTTGAGTAGTGTACCTTTTCGACTTCTTTCTTACAAGCTTGTGTGTTCTTTCTGGTTTATACTCTTTCTGGTTAACATCTTCCTAAATTAGTCGGAATCTTTTCCTTATTGTTTTTACAATATTCATTGAATTATCGGCCTGTTCATTTTCACTGGTTTTCAGTGGCCGCATTAATTACTGAATTTCGTTATTAATTAACGTGCGGCTAACACTGGCGTATCCTTTCTTATTTGAAGCCCCGACATTATGTGAATGCACCCCCACTTAATGCTAGCTAATAGTTATCAGAAATTCGAAGCTATTACTCATTAACAGATATTGTTCCCCAGAATGTCATCACAGAAGTAAGCACTCGGGTTATTAACTAATTGATATATCGCACTTTATGCGAGTACACTTGAAACATTCACAACACTTACAAAATCACTTCTTACTCTAATTATGTTCGTATTATTGTGTCATCATTATAGTGGTTACTCTTCCCAGAATTACACCAACACAACTCCGATTCCACTGCCGTCTTCTCCAACCTCAGTCTTCTTGTCAATACCACCAGAAATCGTCTTCACCTTGTAGTTGAACAAGTAGTAGTTGAGCAAACCGTCTCCGCTTCCAAACTTGGCGTTCTTGATAAATAACGTGTTGTCCTGACACGATAACGCGTTGAACACATCAACTCCGAATTGCTTGGAGGTAATGAGTGCATCAGTAATCAACAAGTTCAATCTCTTTTGGTACACACTGCGCTCTTCTTTGAAGCTATCGGTGGCGTAGTAGAACAAGTACGCAATTCCCAAATCCTTGTGCGTAGCGTTGTTCAACACCGAGAATGGAAGTAAGTAGTACGAAAAGAAATCGGTGATTTTACCGTCCTTCTCAACCACATAAGTCTTGATCACTGCACTCTTCAGTTCTCCGCCCAAAAGCCAGTGGGCGAGTTCGGCCTTTTCAAATACTTGTACCAACTCGAACTTTTTGTGGTAGGCCTCCAAAAGATCGTAGACTTGGTCGAGGTCCTCGGCCTTCATGGGTCTGAGACCAGGGGTTTTTGTGGCATTAGGAAGTGCATAGTTGGCCACCATGCCGGCCTTGGTCTGGCCCGGAGGCAAGTGGGAGAAGCCCACATCGTGAAGTTTGGACCAGTTAATTGGACGATGCGTGTAACGACAAGTGGCCAAAGGTGAAGGCAAAACAATTCCAGCAGTGTAAAGAGCTTGCCAGATATCTTGCTTGTTGACTCTACGAGTGATCTCCTTGATCAAAACCGGGGCCAAACGCTTGCTTCTCAATTTCTTGTGAATACACAAAAAGTTGATTTCCACCGAGGGAATCACGTTTCCGGAGGTGTTCAATTTCAACGTCAATGGCACGGCAGCAATGAACGCAACCAACTTCTTCAGGCCCTTGACACGCACACCCACGTGCCAGTCCTTGCGCCAGCCAGGTGCCTTCAAGGCCCATTGGAAGAATTCCGGAGAGTACTGGAATCTGAAGGTGGCATCTTGGTCCTCGACATAGTGCTCATATAAAAGATGGTACACTTCGTCCAATTCCTCGGCAGACTCGATATCAATCGTGGACCATTCGAATTCAGACAAGAGTGGAAACGGGGTATCTGGGATATCCGCAGGGGTTTTTGAGCTGTCGATTGGTCCTTCGGTTTCGATAACTTCGTCTAGGGCCGGAACAGGCTGCGTCTTCCAGAACTTGTAGTCGTTCATGGTTTTCTGTTGTGTTTCGTTGAGCGCTTCTCCCATGGAGAGAAGTTTGAGGAGATCCTCAATCAGCTTGGGTTGTTTTTCCGCCATTTTGTTTGGGTAAGTAGGTACTGATGCTGACTTTGGGGGTGGTTGAGTGCTGGAAAGTATAGGGCCATAGGGCCGTTTTTTTCGGCAGGCCATGGGGCCGGCATGAACATGTCGCGGTTGCCTGTCCGGTTGCCAAGTTCAATTATACGAGGGGGGTCATAATGTGAGATAGAAATGGTTCACGGGAGTGGAGAGTGAAATATGTTTGAATATTTGATATTTGATAGAGTAATAGTTTTTTTTTGAATGGTTTGTCAGTTTTTTGGGTGTGTGGTGGAAGTGTGGAGGGAAAATGGGTGAGAGAAGTGAGTGATTGAAGCTGGAGCCACGGTCCCAGACTCCCAGAATTAATTGCGAAGATTGGTCCACTGTCCATTTTTGAAGTTTGGTAGAAACAACAATACACATCAATGTTAATTAGGTTGGTATTACTGGGATGTAATTTAGGGAAATAAGAGAAGAAAAAGTGATGTTTTTTTTCTTCGAAAATTTTTAAAACCACTGAATGAGGTGGATATGTTGTGGTATTAGAATCTGGTTACTGTCTTATCCACCAGTCAATATTTAGTTAAGTATTCAGCAGTGTATACTTAAAGCCCGGTTTCAAGAATTTAGACGATAACTGAAGAAAGTGTTAATTTCGTCCTACCTTAATCCCGAAAAGCTGCCGTATAACCAAAACTATTGCAAATACGTTTATATCCTTGTAACTTATTTCTTCCTCTAGACCATATTCTTTCGCAGCCAGAACAGTGTTGTTAGTTAAGGTGAATTTAACT
>JAJMIV010000488.1:0-11219 GCA_030563445.1 Metschnikowia gruessii
CTCGTCCACCGTAGTGCCCATAGTGAGCAAACCGTGGTTCTGCAAAATCACCGTACGCGCCCCGCCAGCAGCCTCTGCGATTTCCTTACCCTCCTCGCCCTCAATTGCAACACCTCCGAAGTTTTTATATACAGCCTGGCCGTTATAAAACACACAAGCATCCTGGTTCAACATCTCCAAAGGTGTGCCAAAAGTGGAATATGCCTTACCGTAAATAGAGTGAGCATGGCAAGAGGCATTGATGTCAGGTCTTGCTTCATGGAGACTCAGATGGATGGCAAATCCTGCAGCGTTAATGAGGGCCTGGTTTCCGTCGCTTAAGATATTTCCCTTCCGGTCTACATGGACCATATCTTGGGGCTGGATCATGGCAAAATGCACCCCCAACGGGTTGATGAAAAAGGTGTTTGGGTCGACTGGATCACGCACAGAAATGTGCCCGGCCTCACCTTCGCTATACCCAAAACGAGCAAACACTCTAAAAGCCGCTGCCGTGTGTTGCAACATCCATTTGCGTTGGTCAAGTTTGTTGGAGAATATTGGTGGGACGTGCGGATTCGCACCACCTTTAGCCATATTATTTGCCCCGGTGGATTCGAGAGTGTACCCTTTTTTAGTATTTGAGTGTTCTAGAGAGGGGGACATGATATGTGAACTGAGAAGAAAGTAATCAGAATTATGAAAATAGTTTACAAAAAGAAGAGGTGATGGGAAAATCTAGATCTTGCCCGATTTAAACAATTTTGGTACCGTTGTTGGAAAATTTAATGGCTGCGAATGCACATGTGCCGGAACAAATCAGGCGACGCTATTACTCCAACGTGGGGAGATAACAGACCAGATCCGTTCTGGGTGCAGGAAGCTTCGGGTGAAAGAGATAAGAAGGGCCAGTGAAAAAGCATACAGTGCTAGTTATTTTGATTTTTCACACACTCAATCCTCTTTTGTAGATACAAATATTTGAAATACGTGAAATCCCATATAATTTTCACTTTTTTCCAATATTTAATCCTGGCTCTTACTTGTTAATAACCACCCAGACCTTGGCCTTATGAGTGCTGCTACGCGGAACGGCCGTGGCGTGTTGCCTAATGCGGTAACGCGAAACCCCAGCCTTCGTCCGATCTGGATATAAAACCGAAGCAATTTCCCATCAGATGATGATAATAAAAAAATACTAAATAATAGAACAACAGAGTCATTCTTTTCCCGATTAATCACAGTTAAGTCCCACTACCACATAACAAAATGACTAACAAGACAGAACAGAGTGAAAAACTCACTGCTGTGCACGATGTCTCTACTACAGTATCAGAAGATATTCCTCTTTCAGAAGAAGCTGCCAAAAATGTCGTTGGACTTGATCTTTTTCAGCACGCCGAAGAAATCTCAGACGCGGAGATGTACGCGGAAATAACCCGGATCAGGCGCAAGGTCGACTGGCGTATTATGCCTGTGCTTTGTATCACCTATACGCTTCAATTTCTCGATAAATTGAGTTTGAACTATGCTTCTGCATATTCCTTGAAAGAAGACTTGGGACTTACCGGACAACGGTACTCGTGGGTGGCGGCTATTTTCAATTTTGGATACTTGTTCTGGGCGTTTCCCTCGAACTGGATTCTCCAAAAAGTTCCCATTGCAAAATACACCTCGTTGATGTTGGTCATTTGGGCCCTTATCTTGATCTGCCATATTGGTGCCACCAACTACGGCGGCATGTTGGCATTGAGGTTTATCTTAGGGATGTTTGAGGCGGGAATCTCCCCTACGTGCATGATGATTTGTGGTATGTTTTACTCGAAAAAGGACCAGCCTTTCCGTATGTGTACTTTCTTGAGTTGCAACGGTATTGCTACTGTTCTCGGAGCTCTTCTTGGGTTTGGTCTTGGCCATGCTAAAAACACTTCACTCAAGTCGTGGAAGTTGATTTTCTTGACTATCGGACTCTTGAATCTTGTATGGGCTGTTGGTTTTTTCTTCTTGACTCCAGATACACCAGCGTCCGCCAACTTTCTCACCGAAAGAGAAAAAACCATCCTCATCAAGCACATTTCCGAAAACGACCAGGGTGTGAAAGATCAGCGGTTCCTCTGGCCTCAGGCTATAGAGGCTTTGAAAGATGTACAAGTATACATATTTGTTTTGATTGCGTTAGGTTGTGGAGTCGTCAACGGAG
Organism: Metschnikowia gruessii; assembly: GCA_030563445.1. Classification (NCBI taxonomy): domain Eukaryota; kingdom Fungi; phylum Ascomycota; class Pichiomycetes; order Serinales; family Metschnikowiaceae; genus Metschnikowia; species Metschnikowia gruessii. The sequence goes on from JAJMIV010000488.1 coordinate 2,180, forward strand.
GCACTTCCAACTTCCAGTCGGCTTTAATTAGAGGTTTCGGCTTTGGCCCATTGCCCACTACAGCATTACAGATGCCTACAGGAGCCATTGAATTTGTTGTGGTGTTTACTTGTGGTATAATTTCATTGAAAGTGCCCAATACTCGGTGTATCATTTTCTGCGCTCTTTGTGTTCCTGGTTTGGCCGGTCTTATTGGAATTCACTTGATCCACCATAACAGATGGGCGCTGGTGGGATGTACTTGGCTACAGTATATTATTGGAGGTCCTGTGATTTTGAGTTGGATCTTTATCAATGCAAACATTGCAGGTACAACGAAAAAAACCGTCACCAGTGGGCTCTGGTTCATGTTCTACGCTGCAGGAAACATCACAGGTGCCAATATCTTTTTTGCTAAGGAGAAGCCAAGATACACCAGTGCCATGATTGGTCTTATGACGTCGTATGCCGGAATGATTGCTCTTGGTGTGGTGTACTATTTCCTCTGTAAGTGGAGAAACCAGAAGCGTGACCGTGAGCAAGGTGAGTATACTGAAGAAATTAAGAAGCAGGCCATGGTCGATGGGTTTGCGGGCATGACTGATTTCCAGAACAGAGGTTTCCGGTACTCTTTATAGATGGTTTAGTGGTCTAGACTAATGTGTATGATTTGTGTTTTTTTATGTTTGTTTATGGAAATTAATTCTTCAGGCTTTCCTATTTAGAATATAATACTTGTGGGATAGGTATTTTTGTACTCATCAATATTTTGTCTGCTTGTCTTGTTCCACTTTTCTTGGTGTTTGCTCGCTGTGTTACGCGAAAATAGTATAGTCACCAGAAACGTATACACAAGCATTTCATAAATATTATACAGTGAATTGTAATCAAACCAAATAATATTATACTATCATGGAAGGATTTCAAACATTACACTAAAAAAATAATCACCAATAAGAAAGTATCACGTTTGGGATTCCGAGTATTTTGCAGTAGGAGGCCACTTCAGACTCACATGAACCAATTATTTAGAGACAATCACAGAATACCCTACCAATAAATTATCGAAAAAAAAAATCTAAGCTCAAGAACTTTTGCACTATACAGAAACACATATTTGCTCTTTTCTGCAATATAAATACTTAACGGCCCTTTTTGGAATTTTAATTCAACCATTGTGTATTTGAAGGACATGGTTTCAAGCCCAAAACACTGACCCGAAACGGTTCGTTGAGGAATTCTGCCAAGTCTTCAGTTAATACCAACCTCCTTTGAGAAGATAAAACGATCACTTTCAGAAAATAACTCTAAAACTGAACTAATTAAGATGATTCTCGTTAAAAACAATAGATGCTGATTCCTAATGATCAACACATGCAATTATCTACTTAAACCACTACTACGCACCTTTCTCCAATATGACCTATTCCCATAACTCCAAAAGGCTTTACTAAAAAATGAGAGTGAACTATGCTTTTATCACAGCAACGCTATTGTCTTCAATGGTGGTTACATTCCCCATAATGGATGCCGAAGGCGGCTCAATGGGAATTGGCTCTGACGAAATGGAACTCTCCAAAACTGTGGAGCAACAGTTTAAGAAACCCCCACAATTAATGAACGGTGAACCACATTTGTTTGCACGTGACAATTACTTAACCCAATTTGAAAAGTTGGATTTAATGTTGGAGGATATCCACCTCGATATGTTGATGTCTTTGGGGAGTCCTTTTGATGTTGAAGTATTTAAACTGTTGGAAAAGCCGTTTCAAGCACGTCTCGACAATGCCCGCATGGAAGTTAAGAAATACACATCTTCGAACCTGATCCTCTCAAAGAAACTTGACTTTGCCGAATACAAGTTTGGTATCTTGAAGGAATTGCCCAATTTTTATCATCAGATGGAAATACTGGGTGTAAATGACTACAATCTTCGCCTGATGTTGTTTACCAGGTTTTCCATAGCATATGCTTACAATACCGATGGGAAGGCAGATCCGAAATCTGGAAGCTATGCAGAATATGTTACTTTCAATTTGCAGAAGATTGCTGCATTTGAAAAGGACATTTCTTTTGTGAAAATTCGTCTGAAAGAGCTAAGAGGGCTGCTTAAGTATCAATTTAAACTTCTCAAGGCAAGTGCGAAAGAATTGAAGAAACTTGTCCCAAAGAGAAAACTCTTTTGCATTTTTTAACGGGGATATCTGAAGTTTTTGAGGAAGAGTTTTGGGAGTGTATTTTTTCTCTTGGTTGGTTCAACTAATGGGTTTGTGTGAAGTAATGAGGTACTTGGCGTATGTTGTGTTTCAGATGAAATGCAAAACAGCTAATAACCCCTTTTACATGTGTCTTCTGAAGCAATTTACTCCATATAATCGATATAATATTATGTTATTTTATTCTCTTTGAGATTTTTTTTTTTTTTGGACACCAGTAAATGGAAATGATTTGTGGTCTCAAAACTGTACCCTGAAAGATCGTGTTAAAACTTAACGCTACAGTAGTGGGTATTGGAATAAATATTCTTACAGAAACCAAAAATAATGTTTAAGTCATGATTCCACTAGTTGATAGCAGTTCAGTAGGCCACTTGTCTTCTTCAATTACGTCTAAACGTAGACCTTAGAATAAGTTCTGGCTACTTTATCTCTACCTTTCAACACACCGTAGCCATAGGATGGTGTTGTTTTTCGTTGTTCTCATAATACACAAATTGAAATATGCAGACATGATATCCTAGTGATTCGATAACGACACTACATTCATTTCTCCAATTACATTTCGCCTTCTCACATTTTTTATGTTACACAAAGCTCGTACGTAGAATGAGATATATCTTTCAATGACACACTAAAACAAACAGGGACAAGCCTATAAATGTTTGTGAACACATTCCATACTTCCACTAAAAGTGATACCCAATGTGGGAGCAACTTGCACTATTACTTGTTCTCAGAACCATACGCCCGTGTAGCATACTTACCGTCAATCACAATCAAGTTCTGTGCACGGTAGTCGAACTTCTTGGTAAAGTAACTTTCCAAGATACTTTTTGTTCCCGCTGCATAACGGGCTTGCGCATCAATCGACGTACCACTCACATGGGGAGTCATGGCATTTCCACCACCATACTTGTTTCTGAATGATCTCCATGGGTGTGAATCTGGTGCTGGTTGAGGATACCAAACATCACCACCGTAGCCTCTAAGTTTACCCAGGTTGACAGCATCCGCCACATCTTGTTCCACACAAATGGCTCCACGGGCAGTGTTGACCAACCAGGCGCCATCCTTCATGTGGCTGATGAGCTTTTTATCAAAAAGACCTTTGCTTCCTTCATGTAAAGGACAATTGATGGTCACCACATCGGACTGGGCAAGCATATCCTCGAGTTTTTCTACGCGCTCGAGAATCGTATCTTTTCCGTTAAACAACTTTGATGCAGCATTAATCTTAGCCACTGCCTCTTCGGGCAAGTCCTGGTAGTCAAAGTATAAGAGCTTCTTTGGGTTGAATGCCACCAACCGTTCTAAAACACGGTACCCAATGCGACCAGCACCCACAGTGGCCACAACCTTATCTTCCAAATCGTAGGTATCTTTGGCAACTGCTGCGATGTCCCAACCACCTTTCATGGCCTGTTCGTGAGCAGGCACGAAGTTACGTACCAAGTCCAATATCGTCATAAGCACGTGCTCGGCCACCGACTGTACGTTTGATCCCGTGACTTCAGCAACAGTGAGTTTGTGTTCGTTAGCCGCAGTCAAGTCCACGTGGTCTGAACCTACTCCTGCTGTGATACAGAGCTTCAAGTTTGGGGAACTTTCAATTCTGGACCGAGTGATGTATGCGGGGTAGAATGGGGTGGTTATAACGATTTCCGCAGTTTTCAAGTACTTATCCACATCTGACCCGCCAATTGGGTCTTTTGAGGTGGTGGAAAAAAGATCGTAGCCGTGGGACTCGACAAATTCACGGATTCCAAGTTCATTCTCGATACATCCAAGAAGTTTAGGTTCCTGGCGAGCATGGATACCACCTTCGTAGAGCACCAAGAGGACAGTAGGCTTAGACATGTTGAAAGTTGGATTTATGAGGAAGTTGATGTTGCAAATCAGAAAATTTTGTTTATTCGGAAATGAATAATTTGCACAAATTCACAAGTAAAGCAATAAAGTGATGATATACTATATCAAACATACTCCAATTGAGCAGCACCTACGGTTTATATACGGCCTGTGGACATGGTCTGTGGGCCGAGAAAGTCAGGCATTGAGAGAATTTTTTTATTGTTTTCCGGGGAAACTAATTGGAATTGCCTCTTTAAAAAGCTTATCCGGAAACCGAGGCCGGTATACTTGTGAGGGATATTCACCCCGGATTCAAGGCCACATTCGCTAAGTTTAGTGGTTAAAGTTGAGGCCTTTTCGCAGCCCGGATTCCGGAAATTGCGGGTATTTACCATGCGCATGTGCAATGTGTGCAGGATATACTCCTCTACCCGATTATATGCAGGACTTTTGTGTGTGTCCAGAGCATTTTGAGTGAATGTCATGCCCGGATCCGGACATTCTCATGCGGCACGAATAAGGGTCGCATAGTTTCTACACGGCCCAGGTCTCACATTGATGAAATAAGGATGTGTTTTTCAGTATAGTACATGTAGAGAAATTGTTGACTTATTTTGGTGCAGTATTTATGTCACTTTTGTGTGAATAGGTGAATGGGTGAAGCTTTCGGTGAATATTTAAAAGAAAATTGACTTTTCCTTGTAGTTACTTTACTCTATTGTTGTACAATTGTGAAGGAATGACCTCACTTTAAGCAGGTCAAAAACTGTTGCTGTTCCCCCGCAAACTTTAATTTTACACGGAAGTTGCCGGAGAAAATCGTACTAAAAACAGAGAAAAGGGTGTATGACTCAGAAGCAGATACAAAATTATGAAGAATTGAAATTGTTTCTATTGTTTGTTACCTCAAGTGTAGGTCAGTATTTTCAGGGTCCTTTTATTAATGGTCGTGTGCGAACCGCTTCGGTATGGCTAGATTTTACAACAAGGCCCGTTTTAATTGAATCACACCAGTATTCGAAATCCCCCGAAATCCCCGAAACTGTAGGATTACAGTAGTGTGAAATTCAAGAAAGGGGTTGAGGCTCACTCCTGAGTGTTTGCACATATACTCAAATCTTCTCGCTAATCATGTGCATGAGAAACCCAAGTCGACGACACATGTCGTTCAAGACTGTTGAAATCCATATAGCAGTAAAAAAAAGGAGAAACTTTTCATGGATATATTTGTATTCTGATTCCTGGTGTAAAGCTTAACTTTTATCTACTACAAGTTAGATGGCCAGAGATCTGGAAATATTGTTGCAACAATGTTAGCAATTAGTGGGCATATATTGAAAAACTTGGCAATATTATAATCATAACAATAATTGAATAGTTGGCGAAAAAAGTACCACTTTGAAAAGTTCAAACGTGAATGTCAACGGTATCTAATCGATTTGCATGCTTGCGATAAATATTTAACAAAACTTATTTACTACGTTTGCTATCGAGCTTTCATGCTGATTGAACTAGCCGCAATTAATGATACAAGGTTTTGCGAAATTTTTACCATCAACCCATTTGAGGAACTGCCAATACAAATTCAATCTTACTGAAGATTAATTTTTTATAAAATGAATACGAAAAAGTGCATGTTTGTGTAAATATGCTACTCTCGAACACTTCTCACTGCAGGCCTTGGTGAGACCTGCTAGAGACCAATAAGCCATACCAAATAATACAATCAACCGTTTTCGGTAGTTAAATTCATAAAGCTGGGCCTCCTGCTACTATAGATAATGGAAAATTTTTGATAAAATTTATTTCCACTAATTTTTTCGGCTAAAAATTGAATATTACAACCCTCATCACCCCAGGTATACTTATCGTGTAATCCCCAAATATCGTAATATCCAGAAACACCTACTTATATATATACACCAAAGTACACTTAGAACACCATTTAAAAACAAGTGAAATAACTAATTGTCGTTTACTCAAATCCACAAACATTGTAAAATAGTACAAAGTTATATTTTCAAGTTGGCTCCACAAAATATCTGCCCAAGCCATTGTTTAATCAGCTATAACTAGGGCGAGGCTCAATAAAAGATTACTAAAAACATGAAAAATACTGATAGATCATATTCCCATAGTACGGTAGCTCGATTCGCCACTCCTTTAAAATGGCCTTTACACAACGGATGTACAACCCAAGCAAAGAAAAATTCTCGTATTGTGGATATTCCCCTTAGGAACAATTATGTAAACTATGAATATGTGATGGTTTGTTGCTTACATTCTAAAGAATAAAAGGATATCAGGAAACACGCCTTGTGCAGCCGTGAGTCCCAGTTAAATATAAGGACAGAGGCACTTTCCATGTGTTGTCTAAAGAAAGGCGGCCCGAATGATGACGGAGTGATGCGTGGCAGCGCGCTTAGTCGAAAGCCAACTGCTTCTTGATCTCAGCAATGGCAAGACCAGGGTTCAAACCCTTAGGACAGGTTCTGGAACAGTTCATGATGGTGTGACATCTGTACAAGGACATGGAGTTTTGCAACATCTCCTTTCTGATCTTGGAAGCCTCGTCTCTCGAGTCAATCAACCACCGGTATGCCTGCATCAACACGGCTGGGCCCAAGTATTGCTGCTGGTTCCACCAGTACGATGGACACGAGGTCGAGCAGCATGCACACAAAATACACTCGTACAAACCGTCCAACTTGGCTCTGTCCTCCACACTCTGGAGGTTCTCTCTGCCGTCGGTTGGGGGAGTGTCTCTTTGCAAATATGGCTGGATGGACTTGTACTGCTTGTAGAAGTGGGTCAAGTCAGGAACAAGGTCACGCACAATGAACATGTGTGGCAATGGGTACACCTTGGTGTCCTTGGCGGTGTTGGTGTCGATTCTGCACAAACAAGCCAACGTGTTGGTACCGCCAATGTTCATGGCACAAGAGCCACAGATACCTTCTCTACACGATCTTCTGAAGGTCAAAGTGGGGTCCTGCTCGTTCTTGATCTTCAAAAGCGCGTCCAAGATCATAGGGCCACAGTCGTCCAAGTTGACCTCGTAGGTTTGCATCTTAGGCTCCACCTCGGGCGTGTCTGGGTTCCATCTGTAAATCTGGAATTTCTTGATTCTCTGCTCGGCGGCGTTTGTAGCCAAGGATCTACGAAGAAGGGGCACGCGGGCCATAGAACGGAGCATAGGTCTAAACATTTTTTGGAATTTGAGCAAAAACTTTAGGTTTTTTCGGGTATTTGTGAAGAGCTGGTGTTAAAGACGAAATATGTCTTTTTTGGGGTTTTTTGAGCTTGGTTTGGGGTGTTTTTCGTGAACTTCACTAAGAATAACAGCAAAGAAAAAGGGTAGAAACAGCGCCATTATATGTGAGGGAAATATTTCGCAACGCAGTCATGCCCGGAGGTGGGTATTTTTTTCGTGCATCCTGCAGGCACATGACATTGAAAAATCCCATCTATGGGCGCGGTGATTGGCTGACCCCAGAATTTGCTTGCCGTGGTGTGTATATAATATTCCAATCACGCACCTTCCATCCGGACCAAAGGCAATGTTATTGGAGAAGTATTTGTTTTGAGGTAGATGGTTTTTAGTTATTAATTTTTGAGGCTATTTGTTTTTGAGGCTATTTGTTTTTAAGTTTTTTATTTGTAATTCAGACATGTTTTCCTGTACATTATCTGGGTGATACATGTTTGGTTGAACAATTTCAGGTTATTGTGGTTTTTATTCTAGGGCCAGTGGGGCTGCCAGTTTAACTAACACGGTGACAGCTTCTCAAGGCATAGTGGGGCAGGCCCAGGGATAAATGCTTTTCCTGAAAAGCACGAACCTTTGTAAAAGTATTTTGGGTGCAGGTCGTCGCTGTGCTATTCTTATTTGGACATAATAGATTATTCTTTTTGCGGTGTACCTTTTTTTACGTGATAATACATTTTTGGTGATTGAATCAGGTGGGTTTCTATTCGCTAACGGTGTGCACGTGACTTGGGATGGAGCTATCCCGAGAAACGCCGGGAACCTGTCAGTGGTGTGCGCACCGCTCCAGTATCGTGTGACAGGATAACTAGTAGTCAATACTGGGTGGTTAATCTGTGAGGGTTTTTCTTAGGCCTTTAATTTATCTGGATCAATTGACTAAGGAACTCATATTTATTTCATTTTTGTGTGTATGCTCTTTTTTCCTCGGCGAATTAGGGGCCTTAGGCACGTGTTTTCTTGAGATGGAGGGAAAGCCGAAATCCGGGGTAAGTCACGTGCGTGGTATCTCATGGCCAATCCCAAACGGGACACAACACTTTTCAGTGTCTGGTATTTATTGCTTCCATTTTGTGGGTACGCATATCTTTATAGTATTTTTCGAGCAATAACCATTTTCAATAGTTTCATTATTGCTAATACTCTTATGGTGGCTTTCTGGGCCGTTACTGTACTTCGCAACCAAGGTTAATGAATTGGGTATTTCCTCGCATCTATAAGAAGGTGAACCATTTCAGCTAAAAAAGTAAAGATTCAACTTTTACCATTTCCCGTTTATATCATTTGCCACCTCACTTTTCTTTAAAGTATGTACGCTAAACATTGTCTGGTTTAAAGATGCATGACATATTACCAACACATGTCGTGTGAACCGTAAGTTCGCACTCTACTGTGTCTTTTTTATAATAAATACCTGATTCAAGAATAGTGCTGGCCGCGCATTATTATTTAATAACGAAGTGAATAATTTGTGCCATCCTTTGAATAATGAACGTTTTTGCCTTTAGTATGATTTCTTCGATGGTTGTGTTTTCTTTCTTGTTTCTATTGTTTCTGGCTATCATTTTCCTACCTTAGTCGGATATCTCTTTTTTCTTTTTGGGTTTTACAATATTCATTGACTTATCTGCCTGTTCATTTACACTGGTTTTCAGTATCATTATTAATTACTAAATTTTTTTATTAATTAATAATGTGCGGCCAACAGTGAGACACATGCAAG
>JAJMIV010000489.1:0-11194 GCA_030563445.1 Metschnikowia gruessii
GCAGTAAAGGCTGAAGGACCATGCCCCCAATCGCCTCTCGGCGTCTGGAGCCATAAACTCGGCGGACTGTCTCGACGTACCAATTAAGGTTGCGCAATGCTTCATAAGTAGTTTGTAATGGTGCCAACATTGAATTTAACTTCATCGGAGCTTCGATATTATAATTTCAGTTCAGGTATACTACTATTGGTGTTACCCAATAATCCCACACGAGGTCCCCCATTGGAATTGACTCCTCATGAAGACCTCTGCCCAAAACAGAAATCATCGTCTTGTGATTAAAAGATAGTTATGTCATCGGCCCATATGAGTCGTCCTCCCTAGCGCCCGATGCAAAAGTATATCCAGCAAATATTTTTTTTTGCTTAATACATTTGATTAAAGGACGGTAATAACGGCGTTTCCCTGCTCAGTTTTGAAGGAGTTTTTAAGGGTTTCGAGCAAAAGTATGGGGCCAGGAAGCAGCAAGGCGCGAAAACTCCTGTACATTAACAATAAATGAAGCAATAAAATATGAAGATGCGGGAAAAGTTTTCGGTAACTTTACTGCTTCACTAGCTCAGTTGGCAGAGCGTCAGTCTCATAAGCATCTTGTGAAATCTGAAGGTCGACAGTTCGAACCTGCCGTGGAGCAGAATAGTTATTTTTTTCGATAATTTGTTTCCAGAGGACCCTGTGAATAATTTCATGCTCTTAATTAAGGTAAAATTTGACTCTGTTTGGAATTCAATCCATCGAACAAATACGATTGCGGATAAAGAAGTCCCGTTGTGAAGGGTGTTGACAGACTACACAGATGGTCAAGTGCATATCGTGCAGATAATTTACGATATGCACGTATGTCGCGGCATTTTATGGGATTTCGGACCTCCGACCGCATTTAAAACTTGCAAAAATTTTCTTAGGGCCAAGGTTTTAAAAAGCCCATTTCTTCCCGAATTCAATCCTTGGGTACATTTTTCTTTTTCCATTTACCCAGATTTGTGTTTTTCTTGTGACTAATACTTGTGCCTCGATTAATTTTCTTCTAAGTTACGGTTAAAAATGGCTCAGCTTTCTTCTCAAGGTAACAATGCCATTATTTACCTTACTTACATTGCTTTGTTGGCATCGGGCCTTTTCTTAGCGTGGAAGTTTGCCAAGAATGACAACTTTTTATCATCAAATGGAACACAAAAAGGCCTTCCTTTGGCCGTGAATTTCATTGCTTCTGGTATGTTTGAATTTTCTTGAATTTTTGTTTTTGCAACTTGCTAGCGGGTGTTGTTTTTTTTCTATCTGGAACTGAAACAACTGAGACTAAACCGTTCGGACTCGATCAAGTTCATACTTGCGTGAGGAGGCTTTGTTGCATTTCACTTTAGTAGCTAAAGGTACAATTCATTTCCCTTCGATACTTGAGAAAACATACATGGCCCTAAAAAATCACCGTGGAAGAAAGTCCAATGCGGAACTGCTGGTCATGGGCTTGTCACGGTCTTTCAAAATATTGAGTTGAATTGTTCAATACCACGAAAATGTGAATATGCACCTCCTCTTAATTGCCCGTCCGATCGGGTCCCGCAGCATCGGCAAATAATAATTTTGTATCTACTTACTAACACTCAAAGCCATGGGATGTGGAATCTTGTCCACCTATTCTCAAATCGCCAATACTGCCGGTTTGCATGGTTTGCTTGTTTATACCCTTGCGGGATCTCTCCCCATTCTCGGCTTTGCAGCTCTTGGTCCTCTTATCCGGAAAAAATGCCCACATGGTTTCATTTTGACCGAGTGGGTTCGTCAAAGATTTGGAATTGTGACTGCATTGTACCTTTCGTTCTTCACTTGTCTTACTATGTTTCTTTTCATGATCGGAGAGTTGTCAGCATTGAGAGGTGCCATTGAAACTTTAACCGGAATGAGCGCATTGGGGGCTGTGATTGTCGAGTGTGTCGTGACCACTATTTACACTTCCTTTGGTGGATTCAGAGTAAGTTTTATCACGGATAACTTCCAGGGTGCACTTGTTATTGTCTTGATTATTATTTGCGCTGCTGGAATGGGTTCATCGATCGAAATTGACACCTCAAAGATTGGTCCATCGGGCTTATTAGAAGCCAACAAGTTGGGATGGCAATTGGTTTATATCTTGCCTGTAGCAATTGCCACCAACGATTGTTTCATGTCCGGATTCTGGTTAAGAACTTTTGCCAGTAGGTCCAACAAAGACCTCTGGATTGGATGTGGAATTGCCACTTTCGTTACCTTTGTCATTTGTACATTGGTTGGTCTTCCAGGATTTTTGGCTGTATGGGCTGGATACATCGAGGTGGGCGATGAAAACGGTTACAATGCCTTCTTTATCTTGCTTGAGGCCATGCCAAGATGGGTTGTAGCATTTGTGTTGATTTTCACAGTTTGCTTGTCCACATGTACCTTTGATTCCTTGCAAAGTGCCATGGTGTCCACCATCTCCAACGATTTGTTCCGTAACAAGATCAAGATGATCTATATCCGTGGTTTGGTCGTGGTTGTGATGATCCCTACGATTATTTTGGCTGTGAAGGTTGCCAACAATATCTTGCAGATTTACTTGATTGCCGATATGGTTGCCGCAGCCATCATTCCTTCTATTTTCCTTGGCTTAAGTGATTCATGGTTCTGGTTCATCCAGGGTGTTGACGTCATGGTGGGAGGATTAGGTGCTCTTTTGGCTGTGTTCGTTTTTGGTACTATCTACTATGGATCTGCCCTGGAGGGAGGAAAACTTCTTCTCGTCTGGAACGGTCTTTACAATTCCGAGGACTGGGGTCCTTTCGGAGCCTTCGTCATCACGCCATTTGGTGGATTGCTTTTCACCTTGATGTGTGCGGGATTGAGAATTGGAGTTTTGTACTTGTACTCCAAGGTTAGCGGTACGCCGTTCACCGCTTTAGACAAGAGAGAGTACCCTGAAGACGATGTTGCAGAGCCTGCCGAAAACTATGGATCTGTCTCGGACACCAGCGCCAAAAAAGACTCTACTGAGGCATTTTAATTCACTTAATTCATTAATTTAGATTGTTTTTTTTATTCGAATTTGATAATATGTAACGAGAGAAATGGTATAAGGTAACCGGTTTATATAGGCTTTTGATCTTGGTCTTTCAACCCAGTTTAGGACCAAGAGATATTGCCCATTTATGCAATGTCGAACGAGGACTTACCAAAGTCAGGCGTGCCACCCAAAGTGTTGAAAAGATCTCCCGTGTAGTTTTCGGGGCTGTACTTCTTACCAGAGTAATAGACGTCTTCCCAGTGCTTCAAAACATCTCTGACGAATGGCATACCAGCAATTGGCAAGTTGGCGAAAGCCAGACTGGCACCACCGCTCTGTGGGTTGTTAAACCAACCGACGGTGTCATTGGATCTGGATGGAGGTGGTCTGGTGAAATCGGAAATGGATCTCATAACGACAACTCTGTTGTAGTCAGCAAGACCATATCTGTGCAATCTAGTGAAAGCCTCCAAAGATGCGTTATCTTCTTGGGCAGTAGAGCAGTATGTGGCAGAGCCATTGGTCATCAAAGAAGCATAGAACGAGAAGTAATCACCCAAGGTGTTACCAGTGAAGTAGTTGTCGGAGGTCAATGCATCGCACTTTACCACCGAAGGCAAGCCACGGGCAGCGGTTTCATTGTACAACAATCTGTTGGCAGCGTTAGCCTCAGTTCCGTTATCCAAATCCACAGTTTGAGCCAACTCCACAGCTCTGTCTCTCAAGTTCTCATTGACCTCAAAGACTTCGGTACCGTAAACGTTTTGTGGGTAAGTCCAAGGATTGTCTGTTCCGTAAGCCCAGTATCCAGAAGTCCAGTTAGCATGAACATTGCTGAAGTCTTGGTAAGCAACCTCGTACTCCAAAGCGACCTGAACAGCATACTTAGCGAAGGTGACCGATCCCATGGTAGTGAACTGTGGTTCTCCACCTGCAATACCAGAGATCAAGAAGTAGGTGTGGGAAAGGTCAAACAATGGAGACAATCCCAAGGCGGTAACAGAAGAGGCGGCATTGATTTCACCCTCACCTGTAGTCATCTCACACACAGAGTAGTTACCCGTACAGTAAATAGTTGGATATAATGGAGACAAACCTGGGATGGTGATGTTGTGCTCGAAATCCAACGACGACAACCATGGCTTAGCCTCATATTCAAACATGTTGATAATGAAAACCTTAGGTTGGAAGATAGCGAATGGCTTTGCATAAGAGGCTTGGAAGTTGTCCTTGGAGGTGAGGTCTTCTGTAGCATTGACAATGGATCTCTTTTCCAAAGGATGTGCAATGGCAGAGGCCAAGATTGCAGCCGATGAGACAAAGGTCGAGAGCTTCATTTTGACGGCGATGAGAGGACTAAGAGAGGATATCGCTCAATTGACATTGTAGCGGACATCATTCCCCTTTTATAATTTTTATTTTACTACTCCTGCCATCAGAGATGACATCGGATGGAGTCAGAGTGGAATCGGGTAATTTAATTAGGTGCGTCTGCATGATGAGATCTGCCAATAGCCGTCCGCGGGCAGTCGCCCAAAAAGATAATGAGATACGCCCCAAGCGATTTTTCAAGCGACTTTTCACTTTGAATTTTCATCCCAACAAAGGCAGATTTTGAAGCCCAAGCTCGAAAGAGACAATGAAGGTTACATGAACGAACAAATAAATTTACTTCTTTCTATGTATTGGGTTTTACACTCTCCAAAGGCATCTCTGGTAAGTTGGGCACGGATTTGCTCACCATCATTTCGCCGCGGCAGCCCCGCGGACACATTCCGTACAAGACCACGGCACATCGACAAAACAGGAATTTGTGATAACAAACTTGAAAAGGTGTCGCAGCAACAATCTAGGAAATGTCTCTAAATTCCGACCCTCATAGGTTGCCATGCGAAAAAAGGGGTTTAGGCCCTCGGAACTCGAAGACAGCGAAAATGTCCTACGGGAAAAAACCCCCGGTAAATTTGAATGTCTATTGCTACATGCGAACTATATTGATAAACTTACGATCAAGGAACCATAGTTTTTCAATTGTTCTTTCATATATTTGGAAAATATGGATTAAGATAAGATAACTCTACATCCTCATGGGAATGGGGCTTTTTCCCAAAAAGGGAAGTTAGTAAACCTTATTCTTCGATTCCGCCGATTATGCAATCAGCGTACCTTCGGATTCGGCCCGCCGATCACACTTTATAATTAGTGTACAGGCCTGACCGTATCTGGCAAACCGAGAAAGGTTGAAAAGAGGGTATCTTCAGGTGCATTGGGTGCCTATTTTTTAATCGTTTTTGATCCAGCCTTTTTATTTCGTCTTTTTTCTTTTTTTCTTTTCTTTTCTTTTTTCTTTACCTTGTTTTAGTCTGAAATGAGTATTAAGCATACAGAAGAACATCAATTGAACCTTTTCAAATAGCTTACGAGTTGACAGGCGACTCGACTAAGCATGCGTCTGTTTTGGGGATTGCACATCTAAGACTGTCCGCTATGAGAATGAAGCCGTTCGCACAGATCATGCGGATGTTCTTAAGCCGCAAGATGCAAAAAGAGAAACATATCTGAGCACACTTGAAACTTCTTCAAAAAGTATGGTTCAAATGTTTTATTGATTTACTTTACTTGAATCGAGATCACGGTTTAGTCGTCATCGGGGTCAGCGAGAAGTGCAGTCTAGCATTGTATAACGTTTATTTTGGACGCTATGGTTTTGAAGCCGCATGCGTTTTGCCTCATCATCAAGGTTCAGAAAAAAACGGTGATAAAAAAATAGCTGTAGTCTCGAGAAAATCACTAGGGCAAGCAAAAGAAACAACATTTCAACTATTTCGGGCAATTTCAAGGTTGTATTTGGCTGTATTCGGCCAAAAACACCCAGATCGAGATATGTTTCCTCCGGCGCATCATCGAGTGGAGTACACTGCTGCCACTCAAAAAAAGGGACGAATATTTTGTTTCTATCAGTGGTAGACTGAATTACTCAATGGCATTTAGCTGATATTAAGTTTACCCGTTGCCTTTTCTTATCTCTTCCAAGGTATCTGCTCGGGTAAAAAATTGTAAGAAATGATGTTTATTACAGAAGTTAAATTGAACGAGCCGTTTCTTCTGTTCCTTGAACACAAGACGAAACTATTTTTTACTTTAACCATTTGGGACCTAGGTGCTTGGGAGTTGTGTGTATGCAACAAGCAGTGCCAAGTCGGGTTTATTTCTCTTTGAAATGTTATCATTTATTCTTGAAATTAGACAAAATCACAGAAATGAATGAAAGATGATTAACTTTATGACATATACTAATGCTATCGCAAGAAGGACAACGTCAGGGGCTTCTCTAAAGTTTTATTAACCGAAGCTCTTTTCGTTGTGCTCGGATACAGCTTTGACTCTGAACGAGGGGCATAGAAATGGGGGTCCAACTTTAAGAACACGAGCACCCTAAAATTGATGAATTACACTTAAAGCCATCTTCATTTTTTCTTTTGTGAAGAATTGTTCCTACGATATTACAGTAAAGAGTTGCTAAGAAGAAACATATGCCATATTTTTAATGAGGAAGGAAAGGCTCTTTTGTGCTTGATAAAATATGATTCGAACAGATTCATGCAATCCTTATTCCAATACCGATTAGTCTCAGTGCAATGAGATATGTTTCTAGGAAACTTTAATCAGCTTTTTTTGTTTCATTATACCCTGAAAGGGAAGGCGCTTTTATCACGTTAATTTTCCAGATCGCGACGCGGTTGCCGAAGTGTGGCCCTTGAGCACATTAATCATTCACTTTAACACCGCATATGTCCACATTTAGCCTTCATCTTCACAATGTTTTTGAGCCACACACTGTATTTTATTGAAACAGGACACGCAAAAACAATTTATGAATTGGCGGGGCTCAATTACAAACGACATCTCACAAACAATCACGTTATATGCTAATACCGCGTCTAGACAATGGCGCACTGAGTCAATGGCGTGTACCGGGACAATACCGTCGTGGGCCAGTGACGTGGCATTTAATTACCCGCCATCCGTGTAATAAATGTAAAAAAAAAAACTTCGTCGAAAAACAGCCCCTTTCATCCCTTACTATTATATATATATAACACCACTGACTCCTATGTATGGGTTTTAATTAGGTCTAGACACGTTAAATTGGACCAAAGTGTTGACTAATTTTTGCGACGCGCGCGCGTGCAGGGTAACAAATTATCGGGACGCGATCCCCATCTAAAGAAGAACTTTCTCAAACAACCAGAGCTCGGCAATCTTTTTGCATTTCAGCAGATATGACAACTTCCCTGCCTTCGGAAAACGAGGGCACCAGCTCCACAGAGGATCTTCCGAGGTCATCCAAAAGAAACTTTTCCGTAAGCGTATGTTTTCATCTACTCTTTGGGGTATCTCTATACCACCACCAAGCATAATCGCTTTCGGGGTTGAACTTTTACTAACAATTTTAGTCCGGGCAATCTGCTGATCAATATATGTCCCAATTGCTCTTGCAACCAAAAAAGAGGAAATTGGGAACTGATGAGGATCTGAGTGATGTTAGTGATGAAGAAGAGGAAGACAACCAGACCCGAAATGCTGGATTCATCAAGAAGCTCACACTTAAAAATTTCATGTGTCACGATCACTTCGAACTAAGCTTTGGTCCCCATATGAATTTCATTATTGGAAGAAATGGTTCGGGAAAAAGTGCCGTTCTCACGGGAATTTCCGTCGGGTTGGGCGCTAAAGCCGCAGACACCAACAGAGGTTCGTCCATCAGATTACTCATTAAGGACGGCAAATCTGTGGCACGGATTATCGTTGAGATAGACAATGACGGAGACAATGCGTACGAACCGGAGACGTATGGAAAGTCAATTTTTGTGGAAAGGAAAATAAGTCGTGAAGGTCCAAACACGTACTCAATCAAAAGTGAAAACGGTTCAGTGATTTCACAAAAGAAAAGGACATTGGATGAGATTCTACAAAGGTTTTTTATCGTTGTGAACAACCCCTTGTCCTTCCTTTCTCAAGATAAAGCGCGTGAGTTTATTTCAAGCAGTACAGAGCAGACCAGATTCACCCACTTTTCTGAGGGTACCAATATTCAAGCCATTATTCTGAATTATGAGGATATTTCTCAGAAAATCAACAAGCTTCAGAGCCGATTGGGTGCAGCAAAGACCTACTACAGCGATGCTTCCCAAAGATCCAAAGAGTCAGAAAACTTATACAACAAGTATAAACAATCCCATAGTTTGAGGCAACAGCTGGAGAAAATCCACGGCAAGATTTATTGGTTCAATGTTGAGGTTCAAAAAAGGTCGATTGCTAAAAAAGAGCTTGAGCTTTCAGAAAAGAATACACATATTCAGACCGCGGACCTGGATATTGAGAAAAACGAAAAGTTGATTGAGCTCCAAAAAGAGGCAATCGAAATTGTCCACTCTGAGAAGAAAACAATCGAGGAAGAGTTAGATTCCAGACAAGAAGAATGCACGAAAGCCGAATCTTTGCATGAGGATGCTGCCAGAAAACTCCAAAGTGTGGTTTCAGACTTGAAAAACTATAAAGCCGAGGTTGAAAACTATAATAATCAAGTTAAAAAACACAAAGAAGACCTTGTTTTGGAACAGAGAAAGATCGACGATGCTAATGGTGGTTCTAAAGAAGTAATGACTCAAAAGCTTGAATTGTTAAAGAATCACCAAGAGAAATTGGTTGCCTCAAGAGATGAAATCCAAAACAAGTTAAGTGAATCTGAGCGTACAAGTCCAGAAATGATGTCGTTGAAAAACGAACTCAACGAGATTCAGTCGACAGTATCAAGTCTCAAACGAAGAAAAGCGGATCTCGAGAAAGCCAAAAGTGACAGGTACGCTGCTTTTGGAATGAATGTTGCAAAGTTGATGAGAGACATTCAAATGGAACGATCATGGCACCGGAAACCGATTGGTCCGGTGGGTTGTTACGTTTCTGTCAAGGATGAGTACCTGAAATGGGGTGACTTGATTAATGCAACCCTTCAAAGATTTCTTGACTCCTTTGTGGTTTGTGATGAACATGACAGAAAGATTCTTAACAACCATATGCGGAACAATCGAATTTCTAAAAATATTATTGTCAGAAAGTTTGAACAATTCAACTTCAACAACCAACTTTCGTCTCGGTATTTGACAATTTTGAACGCACTCGAGTTTCAAGATGAAGACGCAAAATTCACCCTAATAGACTCTTCAGGACTCGAGGAGATTGTCCTCTGTGAATCAGTATCAGAAGCTGAAAACGTTACGAGAGACCGTTCAGTGAAGCAAGCTTTTTGTCTCAGTGATAGGAATTCAGGTGTTCGGTTGTCGAGACGGGAGGGGCAGCTATCGAGAGATCCATTGTTCTATTCAAGAGATATTAGAAAGCTTGCAGGTAAGGTTGATGGTGCTTCTTACAACCAAGATCTCGAAGACCTTTCCAGGCAAGAACAACTGGTTAGAGGGCAGATGAAGAACCTTTTGGCTCAAGAGCGCGAGCAGAAATTAAATCTTCAACACGAACTAGAGCAGAAGAAGTCCCAGCTTAAGACGATCAATAACCTGATCTTTACAACCCAGAAATCTCTTCTTGAAGAAGGAGATCACGGAAGAATTGCAAACTTGAACCTGCAAATTGAACTTTGTGAAAACCAGATCAAAACCAGAGAAGGAATGTCGATGGAACTGTATGAGAATCTGAAAGTGTTACAACGTAACCTCCAGGTTCTTAAGAGTCAACTTGGACAAGAAAAGCAATTGAAGAACGCAGTGGCGGAAAAACTATCAGAATGCGAAGCTAATATAAACAGGCAGCTTGAGACACTTCTGATTTTGAAAGCGGAGGTCGAGAGTTTAAAGAAAAGAAAGAGGGAAATCATATCTTCAATCGACTTACTAAAGAATAAGATCGCCGAAGGGAACAAAAAGCACGAAGAATTATTCACTCTTGCACAAGAAAGTTGCGCCAGATCAGAAGTGTCCATCTTGGAAACAGACACCAATAAAAGCATTGAAGATGAATATAGGGCTATCCAGCTATCGATGGAAGAAATGGAGAAACAAAACCACAAGCCATTTGAAGACGTTCAACGGGAACTTTTGAATAACCGGGCTTTGAAAGACAAGTGTGAAAAGACTTTGGTAGAGGTTCAAAATGCTCGCGTTAGTTTGGAAAGTGATTTGAACGCAAGATTCCATAATCTCAATATCACGATACGAGAGAAAATAACGAGAGCAAAACTGTCCTTTGAACTGTCCTTGGCGTTGCGTGGGTTCAAAGGAAAATTGGAGTTCGATTTCAAAAGAAAGAGAGTGGTTACAGAAGTCCAGACAGAAGATAACGAAGAAACGCGGGCTGTCCTGTCCTTGTCTGGAGGTGAGAAGTCTTTCACACAAATTGCATTCTTACTCAGTATATGGAAAATCATGAAACCAAGAGTCTGTGGTTTGGATGAGTTTGATGTGTTTATGGACTCGGTGAATCGTACTATTGCCATTCGACTCCTCATTCACGAACTTAGAGGTTCTGCCGCCCAGTCGATTTTTATCACGCCCCAGGATATCGCTGTTGTTGGAGATTTACAGGACAGCGAAGATGTGAAGATTCACAGAATTCTGCCACCGAGAACCGACTAATCAAACTGCGTTACATCGGCTGAACTAAATTTCCAAGCGGCAGAGAATATAAACCAAGCGATAGCGCGCGATTGTAGACATCATGTTCAACAGTTAAAATTCGCTTACCCTTGCTTCTCCAGGATTTGGAAATATGAGTCACTTCATCAATAGTAGCTAACGGGGAATGAAAGTAACAATTTACAAACGAGCGAAAGCACGTGTGAGGCACATCGTCTTGTGTTAGACTCTCGCACAACTTGTAGGCTTCAATAAGCATATAGTGATAATCCGCATGTCTATGAGAATTTGGGGATTGAAATTGGTGCCCCAAAGCTTTAAAAATAGACGAGAATTCATGTGGTGAAATGTAGGCTTCTTCTGGAACTCGTGGGAAGATACTAGGTAACTTGTTTGCAACTGCAATAGCTTCTAGACAATACCCTAAATCACATAGACAAGTAATAACAAACTTACTCATAGATAGGTGATTCTTGGTGATAAATGCCACAAGGAGATCTACTACTGAGGCAGACCGCAGAGTGAG
>JAJMIV010000490.1:0-11173 GCA_030563445.1 Metschnikowia gruessii
ATGACAACCATCTTGTGCCGCACACGCTTAGCACGGCGCTGGTGTCTGTTCAACAGTAACAAGTGACCGTAGAATGGCAGCATACTTTCAAGACTTTCATTACATTTTAGGGATAGTCAGGGACAGTCACGCGCCGTGCAGCAACTTGTTACACGAAGTCTTTCCGAAGTTCGGTGTGCATCGACATTGCCAGCAATATGTTTGTGCGTAATAAAACACTGAAGTAAATATTTTCTCTTATTTTGCAGTGTTGCTTCTGTGACTTTCTTCTTTTGCGCGGTATTCGAAATGTGCTTCCTTTTATCTAAAAAAAGCCCAGTCCATGCCCTGGATAGAGTCACATCTAGTTAAAATACGCTTGGATAGTACTTTCAAATAATCTCCAAGGAATTCGCAAACTATGATACACACTTTTGACATGCCTTCAGTGGGCGCCTCAAGTAAGCATTTAACCATCAAGCACATACCCTATGCCAGTCTGAAAAGAACATAAATTCTCGCACACAAAAATAAAACATAGGGAAACATCGTAAGTTTTCGCCAAAAAAATTGTATAAATTGGCAACTTCTTTGAAAATGGTTGAACCTTTTGCCAAAAGGGACAATCACCCATTCCGGCACAAAACACACTGAATACGAATTTTTATCCGCGCTCACGAAATTGCGTTGTAACACCTCTCTAAACAGGAAATAACACCTTCTACTGCATGGCACCGCCAACAAGTAATAATTCTAACACCCACTTGTACTAGAATACGTTTGCTTAGATGAAAATATTTTTCTGGAAAACACATCGCCATTATATCATACACTGGGGCATCACACGGGCGGAGTTTTCCCAAAACGGAATGATGAGTAAGCACGGATATATTTATCGATACTGATTAATAAGCAGTAGCCCCTAAGCCATACCCGCATGCATGGTTGTATGGCAGTTATTCCTGCTTGTCCAGCATTTGCAACCCCTAAAAATGCAAAATACGTATATATAAACTGGGAATGTCTGGGTTAATTTGTAAAAATCTTCTCTATTCTAATACCGAACCACAGAATGCTCAAATTCAACGCGGTCAAGTTCCAAAATAAGTCCCTGGGCTTCAGTGTCATTGAAGACTCCCTTCCTGTGACCCTCGAAAATAACAGGTACATTCTTCCTTCCGAAGACGATATCTTAGTGAAAATCCACGCCGCAGCACTTAATCCTGCGGATGTTATGATCAAAAACAGCTTTCCTAGCTGGATTTCTAAGGCCGACAAGGGTTTTGGCATGGACTATTCGGGTGAGGTGGTTGCCATTGGTGCGGCCGCAAAAACAGTTACTGGATTTGAGGTCAACGATAAAATTTCAGGGTTTATCCAGGACTTTCTTGGCGTGGGGTCAGTCTCTGAATACCTATTAATTAACCCAAAACAAAACTCCGGCGTCAACGCCCGAAAAATTCCTGGGTCGCTCTCCTACCAGGAAGGAGCTGCATACCCGTTGGTTTTGGGCACAGCGCAATCTATGTTTGATTCTGTAAACAAGAAAAATTCCTTCAAGAAGGTCTTGATTTTGGGCGCAGGCACTGCTGTGGGACGGTACTGCGTTCAGTTAGCTCTGAAGGTGTATGGCTCTAAAAACATAGTTGTTACGTGCTCACCCAGAACAGAGGAAACCATTCTTCAGTTGGGCGCTACTTCCGTCATTGACTATACCAAATACAGGTCACTTTTGAACCCTGTGCTTGAATCAGTGAAGGATTCGGGACAATTTGACGTTATTTTGGATTGTTGCGGTAATTCCGACTTGTTTCCACAAATGGAAACTATCCTCAAATCACGTGAGCATTTTGGCTCATATGTAACGATTGTGGGAGACAAAAAAGCGGATTTCTACACTTTTTCTTTTTTGAGCTCTTTGTTTGGCGGTCTTACGGTGGCTTTGAGAGCCGCCAAGTCGTGGCTTGGATTTCTCCCTTACTTCTATTCCCAGATCTTTCTTGATGTAGGTGGTCCTTGGCCAGACAAGTGCGTGGAGATTTTGCAGCAAGGAAAGGTGAAGATATTTATTGATAGCGAGTATGAAATGGCGGAAATCCAACAGGCTGTGGATAGACTTCAGTCCAATAAAGCTTCTGGAAAGATCATCATCAACATTGTTTAGGGGTCAATGTTCACCCCAACTTAGATATAATAATTGTTTAGTAATACAGTCATTCCTGGATATAGACATATTATGCTAAGGCCTAGAGACTAATATATAG
Source organism: Metschnikowia gruessii (assembly GCA_030563445.1). Taxonomy (NCBI): domain Eukaryota; kingdom Fungi; phylum Ascomycota; class Pichiomycetes; order Serinales; family Metschnikowiaceae; genus Metschnikowia; species Metschnikowia gruessii. The sequence goes on from JAJMIV010000490.1 coordinate 2,244, forward strand.
AGGAACCAGGAATTATGCTAACATATCAAGTACCAAGGCACAATGTGCACTACGAGGGGCCATTATCCTGGGTAGCTGACAATAAAACATTGTAAGTCAGAAATCTTTGCTTTTTGAACAGGTCTTCCTTGCTTACTGTCAGCACCGGATATCATTTCTCTTTTTTTTTGGAAAAACATCCCACTCGTGAATTTTTGCATATTTAAGACCAGATATCTTCTGCAGACTGAGAAGGGGCTCTAAATCCTTCACTGTCATCTTCAGAATCAAATGATTGAGAATTCTGGCATTTTATACTGAAGAACTTTACATTTCCACACAGAAGTCCCAGTGGACACGCACGTGGTATCTGAAGCAATAAAATCTGAAAACTAGAAACTTTTTAATGGTTTTTGGACCATTTTACGCGAGCATAAGTTTATTTTCTTTTCCTGGAGAAGGTAATTTAGAAGGTAATACGTCCAGGATAGAGGAATAAGGCATACTTGTATATAATATGCAGCCAGATGTCAGAATTTAGATCGTAATACTTCCAGGATCCAGGATTTCTGGCTTTTCGTGTATGTCTATATCCAATAATGACTGTACCACACGTGTGAGTGAATTATTCTGTGCATCTGTAATTGTCTATGTTCAGAATTGAACATTTACACCGAAACCATGCTGAAAATGACATTATAATTGCACTGAAGTGGTTGAAAAAATTAAGTTTGATAGAAGCAGCTTGTATCTAAAACACGCCTCCTTCGGGGTCAGAATCTATCCGAGTAAGGTTATATCTTGTTTGAATTAGACAGCCGGTGGAATAGGAAATGCCCGGGAAAGTTCTAGCCCTGGACCGTTAATTCCCAAAACGTGGGGTTTTGTTCTAGTTTATTTTTGTAGTTCTCTAAGGATTGCCTTGAATCACCAGAATATCCATTCATACTGGGGTTTCACACATTGATGATTTATTCAATTCATTCTCTTTTTTACCTATCGGAGCGAACTTCATGAACTATAAGTACCATTTCCCAAAGCTATTTCAACTGAAGGCCGTATTTTCCAAGAGTTGGTGTACAAACACGATATAAGTTTGTATACACTGCCACTTCAACAATCACAAATAAATTCATGGAAAGGCGGTTTATGGGGGTCTAGGGACCATCTCCATGTGCAATCAGCAAATCTGTAACCTTTTCAAGAATTGATTCTCTTGAAACATATGTATTTCCCCATACTCCACAGCGATTTTTAGGAAGTCCCCAGGAAGTAGATTTTGTTAATCTTCATTTGATAAGACTAAGAGTACTTCTCATGTCACCTTCTACGGAGTATAATCTTGATATATTGTATATTCTAGAATGCACCAATCCGTCTAGTGGTTTTCCCGGTGAGGTCCCCTAGGTAGTCTCCTTAGCAGGTAAGAAGTACACCTTTATTTTCACGAATACATACCCTAGACACATTTTCCAAGAAAATAAATTCAACACTTCACTAAATGCAAATCAAGAAAGGAAGTGGACAAGACACAGCCAGAAATGGGAGAGTCCAGTCTCACTATAGAAAGTTACCATCCAAGTCACCACAAATGTCCGAAGACGAAATAACAACACACAAAAAATAAAACTATGCCCATATCGAAAACCTCTTGAAACTTGAAAGGGCATATGAAAACATTGCGCGACAACACAGAACCATTAAATCCAACTACGCCATTCAAATGACGATGTTTGAAACTTTTCAGTACTTGAAGGAGATCTAAGCCACGAAAGATTATTTGGTAGCTGAAAAGTGCAAAATGCAATGTGAACATTTTAGGTTTGTAGGTGAAATAAGCGTATTTTATGCTGCAACGTATTTCGACAATGCAATAGTAAACTACCTCCGTGAGAACAAATTTAAGGGGCAAATCCTTATGGAAACAAACCAAGCGTTTTTATAAAATTTGACAGTGGATGTATTTTACCTTTGCAGGATCTTTTCGAATATTCTTGTCAAGCCCTTTTTGGATTTGTGCTAGTGACTTATCTTTACACATGGTTCTTGTAAGACTCTAACATCGCGAAAATACAACCTAAGATATATACAACCTTAGGTATATCAAATGTAAGACATGACCTTAGAGATGACCCTAAGCAGTGTTAATCAAACTTAGTAAAGTGCGAAATTTATATCTTGAGTTATATTTTAATATATTTACGGTTTACTAGATGTCAATTCTGACTCGAGATCAACTTTACTAAAAAAAATTTAATATATCAATTCGATATATGTAAAAGAACTAGGCGACGACAAAGAGAACCATATTCGGCAATACATATCTCAATTTCAGTACCCACGCTCTCTTTCTGTTCTTGGCTTTTGCATATGACACCCCAGAAATCTCGTATCCTGCCATTTGTCGGATGGCGAAATATTGCTTATCTATGATGGCAAAGTCCGCGGCTTCTGAGTCTTTATTCTCTCGGGTGAATAACGTAGCCACGGGGAAACAGACTCGGTCCGACTATGATCAGAATTTTGGCTATTCTCAAGACGACAGGCGTCCTAAGACACGAAATAGCATTATTTCTCATTAATTATGGCGTGCGGGTGGAGAGAGAGAATGATTAAGATGGCGCAACGGATGCTGATACTATACCATTGAGGTCATATGCCCTTGAGAAGTGAGCGAAATTGAGTGCGTTTTAATCTCAAGGGTAGTCTCCATACGACATCAACAGTATGAAAAAATCTGTAAAATGTCATTCCTAAGATAACATCCCTAGAATCACTTCTCAGATGACATCCCTAAAATAACATTCCTATATCATCCCTAGCATAACAATCTCTAAGATTTCCTTCCCCAGGATATGATCCGTAGGATATGATACCTAAGATATGCTCCCTAGGATATGATACCTAAGATATGATACCTAAGATATCACCGAGGAGATTTGACTGTTTTATGATAGTTACTTGGAGTATTTTATTCTTTATTATTATTTATTTTTGTGTTTTAGTCAAAAGAGACTCAGAATACAATTTTATTAGAGGGGTTGTGCTGCATCGTGGCAATTCCGGCTTAATCGGACCTCGCTTGTTAGAGTGCCCGCTGATCAAGCAAAATAGATGATTTATGCCTGACTAAATCCGGGACAATGTCCAAAAATATACTTGTACGGGTAGGGGTTCTCTAGACGCAAACCAGCTCCACCCCTGGCTTTCAAAAAAAGATCGAGAATATATTTTTTTGTGTGCCACTAAACATGGATATCAGCAAAAATTTCAAAGATATATTTATTAGTAAAAAACGTACAATATATCCACGCCAATCAACACTGACCCTAAGATATGACCCTTGGATATCCCTCTTAGATATGACCCTAAGATAAGACCCTAACATATGACCCTAAAATATGACCCTAACATATGACCCTAAGATATCACCCTACGATATCACCCTAAGATATCACCCTAATATATCACCCAAAGATATCACCCTAAGATATCACCCTTCGATGTCACCCTAAGATATCTACACCCTTGATACGATTAATATGTTTATTCTAGATCTCTAAGGAAAGGACCCATCGTCCCCAACATACCGACGCCAGGCGGAAGCAACATGGGGCCTGATTTTCGAACCGGCCGTTTCAAGCCTATTCTTCTAATATACATTAACAGCGCGCCACACAAAGCCAAAGGGGAGGGAAAAGTGGCCATATGGTTGACCTACTCTATGAAGTACACCAAAGTCCATGCGGCTCCGGCCGCCACAGACCCAATGGCCACCATTTGTAACCCTTCAAGCACCTTTTTCTGGGTTCCACAGTCGTCTCCCAAAGAAACCGAGGTCTTGACGTAGCCAAAAATGAACAAGGTGACAATCATCACAATTACAGACACAATAAGACCCGTGCCCACCACGTCACAGAAGAAGTAGGGGAGCAACGGGATGAATCCACCAATAAAGTAACCACTTCCAATAGTAAGTGCAGAGGTGAATTCTCTTCCCTCTGCAGGCTCCTCTAAGCCCTTACCAAAACGGATCACAAAGTCAATGAGGTTCTTGGGGGTCTGGCCCATGTCCTTCAAGAACGAAGCAATGGTCTGTTCACTTGCTCCCAACTCAAACATGATCTCTGCGGCCTCCTGGTTGATGGTCTCGGGTTTCTTGAAAAACTGCAACTTTTCCTTCTTAACTTCACTGTGGTAGTAGTCCAACTCACTCTTGGCGGCCAAATAGCCGCCCAACCCCATGGAGATGGCTCCCGACACCAACTCGGCCATTCCTCCGGTGATCACAAGCTTGGACGAACCCAAAGAAGATAATCCGGCCGTCAATGCAAAGGGAACGGTCAAACCGTCGGAAAGACCAATGATAATGTCACTCATGACACGCGGGTCGAAGGAATTAAGGAACCCCGAGCCCTCAGACTCGTCGTCGGAGTCGTTATTGATGTGTTTTGCCGCCAAAACAATGGCTTCTTCAGCTGCTGCAGCCTGTGCTCTATCGTCGCCATTAGTGGATCCATAAGGCAACCTATTTTCGTCAAGCAAACGCTCTGCGCGGAGCAATTCGTCGTCAGAGCGGTCTTTTTTGGTCAAAAGCAGCGCCACGAAGTTTTTGACTTGCACCAACATTTTTTGGGTGTGTTTAAGCAAGAAAGAATATGGGTGTAAAAGAAGCTAAGATGCGAAAAGGTTGCTTGAAATGTGGTGGTGTTTCAGGCAAGTTTGATGGTTTTTGGTGGGTGTTGAAGGTATTTGATGTTTGTTTCAGATGAGAAGATGCTGAAACGGCGTTATTTGAATATTTCAACAATTAGTGAAAGTTTTCAAGGGTATTCAGCAAGAAGTGCAAAAAAGCTTGTGGTGCAACTGGTTAATGCTATCGAAGTGAGTGGTGATAACGCGAAAATAGCAAGGAAAAATTGCTGCAGCCTAGGATAACTGTGGAATAATACTAACAAAAGTAGGGAAGGCACAAATATATAGCAATTCCGGGAATGAAATGGCACCAGAAAAATTCTTAACAATACGTGGGTGACAATGAATATAAATGGCTTGTGTGATTATTTTTTCTTCAAATTTTCTGCCTTGGGATTTTTTGCATTGTTAACCCGGGCCATTTATGAGCATCATTGCTTATGGCGTGCATTCTCCTGCTTTTGGGGTCCTGCATGGGGCCACATTGCTTACAATACGCGCGCGTGCCATTGGCTGAATCCCTGCGCCCATTGTGGTGCAAGCCCTGCTAAAAACATGCTGACGCCTCCCCACGCACTGATTGGTGTATAATACCACGCGTTGCATGGCGGGGTGTCCTGAGAGGCGACGAATTATCCGGCCTTGGAATGGCTTTTTTTATTAGGGTCAAAAATTGTGGTTTACTCTGTTTTTTTTGCAATAACCAAACAAAGTCCGGGATCGGGATTTAACGGTTGCTGCAGACTCGGCGGTTTTCGCGGCAACTACATACAGCATGGTAGCAATATTGCTGTGGATGTTTTTAAGAGAATATCACTTGGCTAGTTAATTATTAGGATTCTCTTACTTTTGGAAGCTTTTTCCACTTTAGCCCTAAAAATGGACTTCTCGCGTATCATTACGCCAGATGTGCGGCTGGGCGCGTGTTTGGTGTTTGGTGCGACCGGGCCTGGTACACTGTATTGGTCAGCATGTGGTTCTGGAACGTTACTCCATGGGGACTTTTTATGTTATGAAATCTTAGGGATGTTATCTTAGGGATGTTATCTTAGGGATGTTATCTTAGGGATGTTATCTTAGGGATGATATCTTAGGAAAGATATCTTAGGAAAGATATCTTAGGAAAGATATCTTAGGGGTGATATCTTAGGTATCATATCCCAGGGATCATATCCTAGGGATCATATCCTTGGGTTTATATCCTAGTTATCATATCCTAGTTATCATATCCTAGGCATTATATCCTGGAGAGGGAAATCTTAGGGATTTTATCTGAGGGATATCATCTGAGAAGTGATTGTAGGGATGTTATCTTAGCAATGACATCTTACAGATTCTGTCTTACAACTGACTTGATTAATGACTCAAGGTATGGTAATATCATTAAAGATGAGAGTAATTTTGAAATGGGTAATCGCGGATCTAAATCATATTTAATATAACGCCCCTAAACTACATACACCTACAGTCCTAAAAGGAGATGGAAGGTATTAGTTTATATTACGTAATTCATGTGGTATGGGGACTATCGTAGGAGTTTTATTGTAGAGATGCCATCTTGGGAAGTTATCGCACAGATCATATTCTAGTGATGCTATCGTAGTGCACTTCCGTTTTCGTTCACCAAGATACCTTTAACAAACCTCAAACCGTATGGATAATTTTGATTACTTCCAGCTAAAAGGACAGATGCGCAGAAGGTTAATCGTTCACCATTTCAGCAATTGTTTTTACAGAAAAAAAGTATTCCAGAAATAACTTGATGAGCTATAAAAAACATACAGCACGTCTAGTTAGTCATGCAACAAGAGGGCCCTACTTTCCGAAGCCTTAGGCCCTCTTCCGGACCATATATTCATTACGTCAACATGTAACTGCGTTGCCATATTTCAATTCCCTATTGAGGAGAGGTTGGAAAATCCCTCCAATCCTCTCTGCGTCTGTAAGAATAGACCCGCCGGATAGTCTCGACGGTCCAATTTAGTTTGCCCAATATTCATCGCTAGTTTGTGATACTGCCAACATTACATTCAACTTGTTTAGAGATGGCATTTGTAGAGAGCCCCACAAATAATCAACATTCCAACGAAAGCGACCATTTCGAATGTCCACATAAGGCATTTTGTATAATCCAGAAAGATCTCATTTCGAATGACCACAGTAGTACTATCCTGGATACTCCATTCAGAGATGCTATCGTAGGGATGTTATCTTAGGGATGTTATCTTAGGGATGTCCTATCTGAAGTGTTTTCTATATGGAAATACTTCCATGTAAGAAAGTAGTTTTATCTAAGGGGTGTGCTTGTACATTATGAGATCCTTCTATCATATGAAAAGCGTTTGTCTAAGGTCCATCGAGTTTGGAAGTTCTTCAATCCAGAAACTCCTTTCTTCGTAGTGCATTCGTTAATTTGGGCTATTCACAGTCCACACCATCCAAGTCCGGGAGTTGTATCAAAGTATACGAAGAACATATCATTGAACTTGCAGTTTTCTTGAGATTACCCATAAAGTATTCTAAATGGTATTGGGTATACGTATGGACTCCAGATATATGGGTGAGTGGAAGTAGTTTTAATTGACTTGGATATATTGGCTATGTTTTTTACTAAAAAACATATCTTTTAAATTTTTGCTGATATCCATATTTAGTGGCACAGGTATCTAGCTACAAAAGAATACATTCTCGCTAAATTTTTTTTTGAAAGCCAGGGGTGAAGCTGGTCCGCCTCTCGGGAGCCCCTCCCCATACAACTATATTTTTGGACATCGTCCCCAACTATAATACCGTATTTTGCAGAGTCCGCGCATCCGACTTTAGTCAGGTATCTAAATCGTCCTTTTTCCTTGAATTAGGGGGCACTCCAACAAGTGGGGTCTGTTTAAGTCGAAGATGCATTGCTGTAGTAGCACACATACACACCCCCCTCTCTCTCTCTCTCTCTATTAAAGTTATACTCTGAGCATCTTTCAACAAAAACACAAAAAGACACTGCAAGTATCATTAAAATATCTGATCTACTCTTCATCTTCGATTGAGATCAAAGCGCACACAATCGCACACACGACTCCAGAGCCTTAGACCCTAGTGGGACCATTGGCCGCTACAACATATTGATCATTCTCTCCGAGAACTTTCACGCCCTTTAAAGAATCAGCAATAATACTCATTTCGTCTCTGAGTAGGCCACTTTGATTTAGCAAAGCCAAAATATGATCGTACTCGGACCGAGTGTGCTTCGCTTATGCGTGACTATCTTCTTCCAGAGAAAATAAAGACCCAGAAGAAGCGGGAATTGGCATCGTAGAAAAGCAATCTTTCGCCATCCGACAAATGTAGGATACGTCCTTCCCTAAGTCTCATAAAAGGCAAGAAAATAGCGTGAGGACGGAAATTCAGCTATGGATTGCCGAATTACGTTCTGGTTGTGGTCGCCTAGTTTTTCTACAAATATCTAATCGATATATTAGGATATATGTTTTGGTAAAGTTGGTCCCGAGTCAGAATCGGCATCTGGTTATATTAAAATATAACAAGCTCAAAATATTTGTCGCTAAATTTCGCACTTTACTAATTTTCACACGTGACATTGTCAGGCCGGTATTAAAATCACTTACCTATGATTTCCTAGCTACTTCCGATTATCGGAACTTTCGTGATACCTCAGGCGGTGTGTTTACTTGATGACCTATGCCTACGTAGAGGGCTCCAGAATAACACTCTTTGGGCAGCCAACACTCCAGCTAAATACACCGTTTCACGGGAATTTGGTGACACGTAGGAGATATAAGACTTATTCTCGTTTGACGAAACCAAGAAGAACCAATTTAGAGTATGCCAACGGGTACTCTTTACGATAAGGCAGTACACACACAAGACGATGTGCACGTACATTACTGTGGCCTAAAGGTCACACCACTTAGATTCATAAACTTGACCTTTTCCAAACTGGGACAATTGGAACATTTCAAGCAAAAACCAAAACCATTGAAATCCTTATTATATCGCTAGATCAGCTGGTTAAATTTGCGGCCTCCAATTTATAGCAAAACATTGTAGGTCCACACTGACAAAACTAAAAACCATTTAATCATCAATTATTTCATATTCAACACCCAACTCTATCGATCGCTTTCTGGATCCAGCATACAGTAACATCGCCGTACCTGCATGAATTGTTCACACTAAATGTTGAGGTAAAGGGTGCATGATCACGTGCTCTCTCGTAGAGCTCGAGGTCGTCCCCTTACCAG
>JAJMIV010000493.1:0-11161 GCA_030563445.1 Metschnikowia gruessii
GTTGAAGGATTACTCCGGTTGCAAATTTAATTCGACGAGATATTTCTTTTGGAAGTAATCATATACTATTTCTATGAGTGTGGCTAAAGTATAATACTGAATTGTTCAAAACTATCTTTCATTTGAGATGACTACTAAAAATGACCGGGATGCGGTGTCTTTCCAATAGTCTGGCTACCAACTGTGCAACTAACGAGGATCTACTGTATTCCACTGGGCCCACAGAATCACCAAGAATACGTTCCAAAGAGTTATCTAAAACACATTTGAAAGTAGATAACGAAATAATTTTTTTGTCTCTTCATAGCCCAGTGTGTGACATTCACTCATGTAGTCAACGAAGCATCACATGGATATTTCAAAAATTATACTCATCAATGGCCTCAGAAGATAGGCTTAACGGATTTCAGTAGAGTCAAGTATCCCTTAATTCCATCTTAATGTCACCTGTTTTGTAAATCGAATACAAACTATCTATCTATAAAATGACACATTACCTCATGGCTAATGAAATATATAACATCTACCATATCGGCCCAAGAATTGAAAATTGAAATATGGTTAACCAAAAATTAAGAATAAGTGGCAGCACTTGAACACCAGAAAAACATTGCTCACGCAAGCCAGTCGACAATCTTGTACGATAGGTCCTTCATCTTGCGCAAGTTATACTCTTTGCCTCCGTCCCATATGTAAATGTCCCTCTCCCTTCTTCCAGAGTCGAAATCCAATGCCTCAAGACTAGAGATCCTTGTTCCTCTGATAATCCAGTGGCCCACGTAGAGAAGCGCAAAAAAGATGAGTGTGCCGTAACTTGAAAAGAAAAACCACGTGTTCCAGCTTCCTTTCAAAAACACAACGTACCCCATCGATAGCAAGATAATCGACGTTCCAAAAAGCCCAAAGATTGCACTGTAAGGTTGGAATGCTGACCTATAGGGATACGACTTGTCGTCCCTGCCGATTATATCTGGCCGTTTCTTCAAGCCAAAATAAAACCGCACGTAGGTGAGACACATGGAAAACCACACAAACACACCCGACGAGGATATCAAGCTCGTGAGGTTTTGGAACACAACCGTGGCTTCTTGCGACACACATGTGAAAGATAGAAGCCCTGGAATCACCGCCACTAGCACCGCAAAGTACGGAGTACCATAACGGTTGCATTTTCTTAAAAACCCCGGTGCCTTGTGCTGCAAGGCCAATGAGTATATCGTTCTGGAAGACACATACAAATGGGAGTTTCCACAAGATAAAGCAAAAAAGAACAAAAGTGCGTTCACAACCCCACTCCAGCCACACGATCCAGCACTCTGGAAAGCAACGATCCACGGGCTTTGGGAACCATTGCCCAAACCGTTTATTAGTCGCGTACCATTGTTGCACTGTGCGCCCCCAAGATAATTGATTGCGTAATTGGTATCGAATTGGCTGGCAGAGACGCCAGTGGTACCACTGTAGAACCTGAGAAGCCTTGGATCTCCTGCGTATATGTTTAACGACACGACAAATGAAGACAAACAGTAGAAGAGCAACACTCTCCAAAACACCCTGTTGGTGGCAGAAGGAAGAGCCTTTCTTGGGTCCTTGGCCTCGCAAGCTGCGATACACACAATCTCCGTCCCGCTATACGCATACGCGGACACAACAAGGGCCACAAGAAGAGAAAGAAACCTGCCTGAACTTCCACCGATACCAACATTTTCGGCATCCGTACCATCACTTCGAAGATTGAATGTTGGTCTGAAGGCACCGAAGATCAAGTTGTGCTCGAAGTCCGATTTCAGATACTGCCAGTATTTGAAGCCGATCACGCCCTTTTGCCCAATCCCGCCTCGGTTAACCACGATCATCACCACAATGCCAAGAAGCGTGATGATGACCTTCATAAGACTGGTGATATACTCGATTTCTCCAAAAACCGTCACGCTCAGCACATTACTGAGAATACAGATGAAAAGAAACAACGCCACGAATCCGGCCGTGGCCCCTGGGTTGGTCAAGATCTCCGTACTGGGAAAATAACTCAAGATAATCACCGATGCCACGATTTCACCCGCCAACCCAAAAGAAAAACTGAGGAAATATAGCCACCCGGCGGCAAACCCAAACGACTCATCCACAAACCTGGACCCCAAGCCAGACACACCGTCTACCACAGAAACAAAAGTCACCATTTCACAGAAGGAAATCACAGTGGCAAGAACAACTAGACCCACAATAATCATAGCCAACACAGTTCCCAATCCACCGGCAATAGTGAAAGCCTTGCCCACATTGAGATAGAGACCCACGCCGAGAGTGCCACCCATAGAAATCATCTGTAAGTGCCGGACGTCAAGTTTCCGGCGTAGAAGAACATTTTCAGTAAAGGAGGATGCCCGAGAACCATTGGAGTGTCTCAGATCGCCAGAGTGCATCTCGTGGTTATCGTCATCATTGTCGTCGTCACTGATTAGACCATCGTTTTTGGCGCTATTGCCTGGTCGCTTTTTCCAAGGTAACTTTAAGGAGGGACGCCTTTTCGAAGGCGCTTTTTGTGCTTCTACACCGTCATGCTTATATAGCTGGTGAAAGTCGCTCTCCTTGAGCACAGAGAGAACATTGGAGTCCTTGGAAAGCTGGTGGGTGGCCAACTTTTCCTGGATTTTCTGGTCAAGTTCCGACAACGCCACAAACTGGTTGTATTCATCGAGACCCGACACCCCAAACACCGAGTTTGAGGTTGAAAGTTGAGGCTCGAGCTTTTTAAGCGTGTCCTCATACATTTTCACATATTTGAACTTATCCCGTTGCAATGCAGACTCGTCGTAGTCACCCATTGCCAATTTGGAGCCTATGGCTCGCACAACACCCGAGTTTAGGGTATGAGTATCCATCAGAGAGCTCGAGGCTGGATCTAGCTCACTCAAATCTACACCTTCATTAAAAGATTCGGTTCCTTTGCCGGCGTCAAAGTGCTTGGAACATCCAACCACCAATGGATCTACAAGAGACTGAGTACTTGTGGTATTCTTTCCCGTTTGGGAGCGAGATTCGGGAAAAAGGCCCCTTTTCAGGCCCCTTTTCAGACCGTTGCTTTTGTGTTTGTCCCAGAGCCCAAAGAGTGCCGCAGAACCCAAATCCAGAAAAGATGAAGTGGATTCTTGAGGTTCTTCAGAGCTGGCTGAGGGTGCTTTTTCTTCTCTTATGCTGGGAAAAAGCGGAAACCCAGTCCTGGAGAGTGAAGAAAGGGACGAAGAGTCCAGACCATCATCCGCCATGAGTCATCAAAAAATGTCAGTGCTGAAGATACCTTTAATTTGTTATCAAATAGATTAGTAATGTTTAGGTATGGTCAGTTTTGGTTGGTACAACGATACAGGTAGTAAGATGACCGCGCCTTTATCACGTGCCGTGAACTGCGAGTAAAGTGATTAAATTATAATAATCAACATAATTCATATGTTTCTCTACAGGTAACTTTGAATTATGTTTTAATAAAAGTTCACTACATACTAATTGTAATCAAGCTGGATTAACATTATTAAGAACTGCCGTAAAAGATATAATATTCCTAAGAAAATCATTTAGTAAAACATTATAAAAGAATATCAATATGGTGTTCGGCTTCCCCGCTCTAAGTAATAACTTCTCCATTGGGAAAGTATGAATTGAAAGAATCAACAATAATAAATTAAGAGTTAACAAAGACCATAAATTAGCGGAGAACAAGAAAACGACATATTTACACACACCGTTCCATCATTTAGTTCACACTGAATACCCCACTAGAAACAACTTTTAAACGGGATCTATGGCCACACAGACAACGATTAAAAGTTGCGTCAGAAACCGAAGGTGTAATAGTAACGACACTATGTCCCGGGGTGTGAGCAAGCCCATCAAGCCCCGAGACGGGATATCCAAAAATAGCAATATAAAGTAATGTCATCAGTGATGACGTTTCAGCTGTTACACTGAAAAGAACAGATACTACACTTGATCTAAGCCAAATGGCAAAGAGATTTGGTTTCCAAAAAACTGGGTTTGTAAGGGGGTCTCGCTGCTTATATACTCGCGCGCGAAAGCCGGGTAACCTTCAGGATTTTCATCTCATCCCCTTCACCTTGACGTTCACGACAACGTCTCCTTTTTTTTTTTTTTTTTTCAGACGCGCTTCGCAGAATGCTGCAAATCCCCAGAAAAAATCCACAACAAAATTTATCAACCACTGCAAATCCACAAAAAAAAGAGCACAAAACTTATCACAGGAAATACAGCAAAATAATCATCAAAAACATGTAAAATTGTCAATGGCAAAGTTCTCACCACTTTTGCAACACAGAACGCCATGGAACTCCGTGGGACTGTGCTAGCCGCCCAGTGGCAAAAACTATAAATAGGGGGTGACGCCAGCGCGGATTCTTATTGGTTTACAAAACGCGCCGCACTGTATTGCAGCAACTAAGAGATTCTAACAGATTCTAAGAGATTCGATGGAATTCTCTGACGTTCTGCTGGAATATGATGGAACTCTATGGGCGCGGCAGGAAATTCTACCGCTGCGGGAGGTACGGGTGATGCGCGGTTGAACGCAGTGTGGCATGTTGGTCCTCCCAAAAGGGGAAATAGGCCGAGCCGCACATCTCATCGTAAACACCGTGCGTCTGTCAATTTTTTACCTTAAATAGAGTGGGGTTTCGCCTAGTGCTCACTCTAATTTAAAACTCATCAAATATTCCTATTCGATACCCACTACCAAACATGACTTACAACAACAGAACCAGATACAACAGAAAGTCTTTCAGACCTTCTTCCCAAAGAAGATCGTTTGGCGGAAGATCATCGAATTACGTCCCACACTACCAAAGAGAGTACCCTCAAACGGATTCTTATTACAACGGTGGCGAGAGAAGACGTTATTACGATGCTCGTCCTTCTCAACCATCATATGATTCTTACAGACACAACAACTCTTCCAGATACGGCAAAAAGTACTCCAAGTACCACTACCCACAGCCTTCTGGAGAGGTTTTCATTGAGGAGCCAGAGACCGAGTCTGAGGATGGCGACTCCGAGAGCGAATACGACGGCCTTGCTCACTCTGACGACGAAAGAACCTACGACTTCGACTTGCAAAGCAACGACGGCGAAGACTACGAGTCTGACATCTACTACGACTCCGATGGCTTGCCTGAGGGTGACTACGAAGAAGTCTTTGTTATTTTACAAGATTTCGATGGTATTGACGTTAACGACGACCTCGAAAACGACGCCATTGACGCTTTGGAGGCCGAGGGTGCCGTCAGAGATGTCAACGATGACTTGTTGAGATTCTACGACTCTGACTCCGACTTGGACATTTCTTCCTCCGAGGAATACGACTCTGAAATCGACGAGGGTATCCTTTTGCTCGATTCCTCCGACTCTGAGTCCGACTCTGAGTCCAGCTCTTCTGACTCGGACTCGGACTCTGACTCTGACTCCTACACTGACTTGGAATTGGACTCCGAGGAGGAAGTGGAAGTCCTCAGACAAGCTTTGGCTCAAGTTGCCGAGTCTGCTGATGAGCTTTCCGACTCTGAATCTGACAGCGAAGACGAGAACATTTTCATTGAAGTCAACTCCGACTTTTACGACTCCGAAGACGACGATGACATTGTCGTGGATGAGGATATCGAGAGTTCTGACTCCTCTGACGACGAAGGCCTCACTATCTATAAGCATCGTTTCGACTTGCCAGACCGTTACGACAGCGACAACGACTCTACTGACCCTGAATTGGAGTTGTCTGATGATGAAGATTACGAAGACGAGTTCTTGCTTAGAGCCAATGACTCAGACGACGAATACGAAGTTATTGACATGAGCAAAGACTTGGAAGGCTCCAAGGACTGCGAGTTGGTTGAACTTGATGACAGCACCTACCAATTGAACCTCAGACTCCCATCTCTTGTTAAGGAGGACTTGAAGATCAACTTTTTGAAGAACGAGAACGAGTTGGTTATCAACGGAAAGTTTAACTTCACTCTTGACGACAGTGACGATGAGTCCGACGAGGAGAAGACCGAGGAGATTGAGGCCGAGGCCGAGGCTGACTCTTCTGACTCCGACTTTGACGCTGCTAAATCTGACGCCGACTCCGACTCCGACTCCAGCTCTTCTGAAGCCGAGCAGGAGGATGTCAAGCAAGTTGCCGAGGAAATCGAAGCTCTTGACTCTGACTACGATGTGAATGCTCCTTCATCGGAATCCGACTCTTCTGACTCTTCCGAGTCTGAGTCTGAGTCTGAAGCCGAGTTCTCTGACAACGAAGAAGAAGTCATGGAGGACGCTGAACAGATGATCAAGGATTTCCAAAACCACGAGATTCAGTTCGAAAAGAGATTTGTTTTCGACAAGGTTGTGAAGTTCGACGAGATCAAAGCTTCTTTCTTGGAGAACGGAGAGTTGCAGTTGATCATTCCAAACGAGGGTGTTGAAGTTGACAGCGCAAAGAACAACGTTGCTATTTCTATTGCTGGTCAACCTCAACAAAAGGCAATTGAGGCCGAGAACGCTGAAGTGCAAGCTGTTGCCGAAGCTGTTGCTAAGGCAGCCGCAGCAGATGTTGAGATGGCAACCTAAGGCGGGCCGCTTGCTAATTTGACGACGCTGGACAAGGCAGCACTTACGCATTCATGAGACATTTACTTCTTGCATGGCCCTTTTTTTTAAAAGAGGCCCTTTGTACTATAGAGTTTAATCGCTTTACAGCATTATAATATAGTGGTTTGCAATATAACCATGATGACCATTCAACTCTGACCTCGCTACACGAGAAGATGTAAACAACTCATACCCACTCAGGGAAGTACCTTAGTACATGATCTGACAGGGCAGTTCCGTAAACTCTATGAGAAGAAAAGGATTGAAAAAGAGAAAAAAAAAAGAGAAAAAGGAAAAAAGAGAAAAAAAATGGTATATAGGTTTAATAATTGATTTTACATCTGAATCATCCATGATTGTAGTACTGCAATAGTTCACTGGCCAGGTGGCTAAATAGCGTGTTGATTCTAAACAAGAGTTACGCCTTCTACTAGCTAATGTCTTGAGATTTAATGAGGCATAAAATATATTGCTGAAGTTTTAATTGCGGTAGATACTTCCTGAAAAGGATGCATTTTTTTAAAGGAACAAATCGTATTACTGTACTGTGAAAAAGATAACTGTGTAGCAGAATTTGGGGGCTTTACGGCAAGGACAATAATACACCATACTTGAAGAGCGGGGAATTATCCAGAGATAGGCCCATATTAGGCGTTTATGAAAGAGCCCCTACTAGAATCTACGACAGCAGTGAAGTAGATATATTGAATTATAACTTGAATCATGACACCAGAGAATCTCATATTTGGATATGAGCAACAGACCCATATTAGAGATATGACGAAAGGAAAACATTATGCCTTGATATTCTAGACGCAAGTGTCCTCCCCTGTATTGTTCATAAGGAGAATTTGACCTCAATACAGTATTTTTGGATTACCACATCAGCTGTTCCATTACTAGTATTATTTTCAGTAATCTCAGTGTACACATTTGTTCCATCGCTAGTAGTATTTTCAGTGATACTTTCAGTGATACTTTCAGTGATACTTTCAGTGATACTTTCAGTGATACTTTCAGTGATACTTTCAGTGATACTTTCAGTGATACTTTCAGTGATACATACAGTTGTCTATCGCTGATTACAGTATACTGTACTTTCCTTTACAGCACGAGCAATACTTCCTTCGAATTAAATCAAGACAAATCTTTATCTGTTACTATGCTTGATTAAAACTGAAAAAGTGGAGTTTAGATATGAAAAGTTGCTGATTCTTAAGTGTCTCATTTATTCCTCTAAAAAAAAGGTTCTCATCCAAGCATTCGAAAAGTCGCACACCCTTATTGTATTTATGTATGCTTCGGATTTGCAGCCAAGGTATTAAAGAAAAGTACAAGAGAAAAACTATAAAAGGAGTGTGATTCCCCGTTATGCTTCCCTTTTTTTTTTTTTGGGAATTCTCTTAATCATGCTTACCCAATTTTTTGGCTTCTAGTTAATTCTTAGAGTCTTACTTGCATGCTATTTTTCGAGAATGGAAAGTCAACTTGTGAAGTGTTTGGTAATGTGGTCATTTGAGCAAAGTCCACTTATTAGACACAAAGAGGTGATTTCGAAGAAACAATAAGGTGGGTTTATCAATTAATTTTGTTTTCCAGAAACATTAAATAAACCGGTATGTATACGTTATCAGCGACTCTGTATGCTTTTCAGCTGGTCGTTGGGCGCAGTTATCTTTTAACGCGCTAACTTACCCCGCGCGAGAACGTGATACACTAGAAGGTCAGGTTTAAGGACAGAATTATATTCATAGAGGCTCGAAAGCTGAACAATTATTTTAGTATTGCTAATATTTCGGTCCCCCAAGGAATAAAATCACAGTACACATGATTGCGAAATGGGTCACGGTCTCACTCATACGATGAGTGTCCCACGTCTACACCCTCTGGGTCACCCCTGCACACCATGGAGAAATACAGCAACCATTGTGCAATATTATCTCTGATTGGGTCCAGCAGAAATAAACCTATCAATTTAACACACTAAGCCACCAGAAATAAATGCATTACGTGAAAATTACCTTTTCTTTCGAAAGAAATAAGAGGGGTGAGTTTGGTCGATGAATATCTATCTCAACGCAGCAGACACTTTAAATGGAAGTTAGGAAACAAGGGCAAGTGCACAAAGGGTTCGACTTATGATACCCAATTCCAAAATCTACCATCGTTATTGATTGCCCGGACGACTTCTAAATCGAAGTTGTTCTTTTTATTCAAAAAAAAAAAAAAGCATTATTATCCCTGGCAGTGACTTCGCGAAATTTCCATTGGAGAAGTTTATTTCGGTTGTCGCTCTGCATTCTGTGGACCCGCCATTATGGCGAGACCAAATTCCCTTGCTAGTGAATTAAACTTGCAGGGGCCTAGGTTTGATGTCACCGAGTTTCCAGAGACCTATTAGAGATTGAGAAAATGTTGAGAACTTTGAACAGGTTGAAAATGTTCATCGAATTTTTGAAGTCTTCCCAACCACTTTTTTTTGTTTTTGCCCCTGAAAATGTGGCGGTCCAGTGCGCTCAACTCTGTGGCTTCGACGTACGTGCCGTGCCGAGGATATCCTGGGTCACAAACACAAAGGTTGTTGCGTATTAACTCCGCATCCAGAAATCGCTAAACTCCGGCCGCGGAAGTGGAATGTGGCAATATATCTCCGCTTACTAATGTGGATCTGCGAAATGGGGTTCTTTTACCCCAATTGTTTTCTTCGATTTTGGTCATTTTTCCTTTTGGTTTTACTGTTCCTCTTGGAAAATTATTGGATGCTTGCTGATGAAGGGGAAAAAGACTTACTGGACTATCATAAGTCAGCAATAAGCAACCCATTCCAAAAATAACACGAACACACAGTTTTGGACTGGTATCGCATGTAGGAACACCCTGGTGGCATTTGAAAGGACGATGCAACCGGCTGCAGTGAGCATGCATATATTTTCCCCGATGATCACTCGGATAGGCTACGCAGCAGCAAGCTTGCGGGCTGCCCTATTCCTCCACATTCCACCACGTTCCGTCGAAAACTATATTTCGGCAACCACATCCCCCCCTGCTTGCTATATAAAGCGATGCGGTTCCGTGAAGTCAATTGAGATTTTCCATAAGTTTACTCCAAACAAAAGTTTACTTATATACTATCCATCACACCAATACTGAAAAAATGACTGTCACACCAACCACCGTTTTCGTTTCTGGAGCCACCGGCTTCATTGCTCAACACATTGTTCAACTTCTCATCTCGAAGGGATACAATGTTGTGGGGTCTGTGAGATCTACCGAGAAAGGTGAGCACCTCAAGAAATTGTTGGGTTCTGATGCCTTCTCGTACGAGATTGTTCCAGACGTTGAGCCTGTTGGAGCTTTCGACGAGGCTTTGAAGAACCACCCAGAGGTCACCGTGTTCTTGCACACGGCCTCCCCATTCCACTTCAAGGCTACTGACATTGAGAAGGAATTGCTCAAGCCTGCTATTGAGGGTACCAAGAATGCTTTGAATGCTATCAAGGCTTACGGTCCACAAATCAAGAACGTTGTTGTGACTTCCTCGTACGCCGCCATGATGGATCTCTCTAAAGTGCAAGATCCATCGCACGTTGACACCGAAGAGTCATGGAACCCTATCACTTGGGAGCAAGCCAAGGAGGGCCCACTCCAAGGTTACGTTGCCTCGAAGGCTTTTGCCGAGAAGGCCGCCTGGGACTTCGTTAAGGAGGAGAAGCCAAGCTTCAAGATCAACTACGTCAACCCAGTTTACGTCTTTGGTCCCCAAACCTTTGACTCCGAGGTCAAGGGTGAGCTTAACACCTCTTCTGAGATTGTCAACGGCTTGTTGAAATTGAACAAGGACTCCGAGATCCCAAGCAACTCCGGTAGTGCCATTGACGTTAGAGACGTCGCCAAGGCCCACTTGGTTGCATTTGAGAAAGACCTCGAGAACCAACGTTTGACGTTGGCTGAGTCAAAGTTTTCCACGCAAGACTTGTTGGACATTTTGAGAGAGAACTTCGACTCCTTGAAGGACAAGTTGCCTGCTGGTCAGCCAGGTTCCGGCAAGGAGGTCACCTCTAAGGGCTCCTCTATTGACAACAAGAAGACCCGTGAGATTCTCGGCTTCCCATTGATCGACTTGAAGACCTCGGTGGTTGACACTGTTACTCAAATTCTCAAGGCCAGAGGTGAGCTCTAAGCGGATCGTAGAGAAGAGTGAAATAGAACATATAAGAATTTAATGTGATACAGTTTTCAAATTAAGTAAGTTTGCTTATGTTTGCTGGAGGGTCGCTAAAAGAGTCCATCCATATTTGGTACATCCCCTTAAGGTTTTTAGTTGCTGAGAACATACAAGGATTAAACAAATTTGTGGTATGGGAATGGGGACATGATATAATCTGTTTAAAATAAAAGAGATTCGTTTTCCCGACCAACTCATCAAATTATAAGAAGTAAAATCTGCTTCATGTATTTTAGCTACTTTTCTAGTACAGTAGATCACACCGCGCCCGGCCACCCAGGCGCCCGGACACCAAATTGGGAG
>JAJMIV010000494.1:0-11135 GCA_030563445.1 Metschnikowia gruessii
TTGGGAAGTGCTGGTCACTTTTCTAGTTACAGCCTGTAATAAGATGTTTCTTTCACAAAAAAAAAATGAAAGGCCATGACTTTTCTGCTATCCATCTATTTAACTTT
This sequence comes from Metschnikowia gruessii, assembly GCA_030563445.1. NCBI lineage: Eukaryota > Fungi > Ascomycota > Pichiomycetes > Serinales > Metschnikowiaceae > Metschnikowia > Metschnikowia gruessii. The sequence continues at coordinate 108 of JAJMIV010000494.1, forward strand.
GGATCATATGTTCCCTTGTTTGATAGTAAGACGGAAAATGACATGATGAAATGCCACTTATGTCTACAGGAAGTTCCGAAAGATGCAATCCAAAGCCACAACAACTGTGAAACAACCAAATTCTGGTGGAATGATGTATGGGTTTAACTATATTAATATATTATTTGCTATATTAATAATATATTAGTAATATAAATAATATTATTTTGGCGATATTAAATTTAATGTTTTATTGAAATATTAATAATATATTACGCGCAATAACTTAACTATTAACTAACAACAGGGCCTACCCTATGTTTCACGAGACTGCACAGGCTACTTTGCACAGTTGCACAAATCCGAGTACGGCATATTAATGCACGGGGAAAAATCTCTCATCATATATATATATACCAGTGGTTAGAAAGTGGATACATCCAGGTCTCGTAGCCAGTCCCTCTTCGGCATTGTCTTCAGAATTATATTCTGTCAGCACGGCGTTAGCCTGTTGTGACGCTAGCTTGCCACAATATTGTCGTATCACGTGATACAAGCCCCACGCTCGCATTTCGCGACTCCAAATAATTGAATGAGTGACGGTAATCTTTAAGCCTTATTAAACAAATACAACATGTCAACTTTTGCCAAGGCCGGTTTTAAATCTCTCAATTATAATTCCTTCAGGCCTCAGTACCCTCCTAATTTCTATCAGACCTTGCTCGATTACACGGGGAAACCAAAGCTATCTAATGTGATTGACTTAGGATGCGGTACTGGGGTCGCCTCTTTTCCCCTTTTGAACTTTTCTGAAAATGTCATAGGTCTCGATTTATCGGGACTGATGATCGAAGCTGCCAATAAACTTAAGCCAAAACGATTGGAAGAAATGGAAATTACTGACCATTCCCGAATTCAGTTTGAAGTAGGTGCTGTAGAAGACTACCACGCACCTCCAGAGAGCTTTGATTTGATTGCGGCAGCAGAGTGCATCCACTGGTTCAAAGACTACGATAATTTTTTCGCCAGTGCTGCCAAGCAGTTGCGGCCAGGTGCCACTCTAGCATATTGGTATTACGTTGACCCATTGATTGTAGACTTTGAAGGTCCTTCGGTAGAAGGTTTATCGAAGCTGGACATTTTATCGAAAGTAATGGACCTTTATGCGCACATGGTATATAGGGATGGAACCCTTCTCGGCCCGCATTGGGAGCAGCCAGGACGTTCGATTTTGCAAGGATATTTAGCCGATGTGGATAAGCATATTCCACAAGATCTCTTTACTGATATCAAGATCCGCAAGTACATGCCTCATGAACATAAACCTTACGCGGATGATGATTTGCAGTTAGTACGCAAGAACATATCTCTTGCTGATTACACTAACTACATATCGACCTACAGCTCGTTTCATAATTACCAGGAGGCAACTGGTAAGGGTCAGGAATTCTTAAATTCGTTCTTAGACTCATGTGAGAAAGATCTTGGATGGGATAGAGAAAAAACGACCTTGACTCTTGAGTGGTATGCGGGGTATACCTTCATGAAGAAGAAGTGAGCTAATCTGTTTGATTAACATTGGTTTGAGAAAATAATTCCACAATCATCATAACTGGTTTATTTATATGTGACAATATTCATTAACTATAATAAATATTGAGATAAACTATTGCGAAAAGATACTATTTTTATCTAGAACAATTCTTAGGATGGGAGTTGAGAATTTCTGAGTGAGACTAAAGCGAGCTAATGATTTTGGGGATTGCTTAGTGACATACCACATAACGCAAGGTATTGCAGAACGGGGTTGTACTTCTGTGAAAAGGTAAAAATTTATTCAAATATTTCACCTTCAGGTTTCTCCATGTTATTTTACTCGTGTCTTTTCAATTTTTTTCTTCGCTCGTTTCTTCCAAGAGCTTACCCATTAATTGTATTGGAAATGTAAAATTGCAAATCTCTCCAAGAATAGAAAGTCAAAATTTTGCTTTTAAAAATCGGAAACTCCCCTAAATTTCACACAATTAAAATGTTTAGAATTAATGACGAAAAAAATTATGATCAAAACCATTTCCAGTTTATTTTCACTAAAAGGTTGGAATAAAAGGCTCAAATACTGATAAGTCATTTACGACCAAGCGACTTAAGAGGTGTGCGAGAAAAACATCAATGCGAAAAGCGAGCCTGAACAAACTAAATCTCAATTTATTTGATTTTGATCGTGAATTTTATATTGGTATTCAAAAATTATTAACCAGTCCTAAATATTTAGAAGCAAATACTCAATTATTCACAATGGCATGGTAGAAGGGCTGCAAGATGGACTCTTGTGACTGATTCCGGCTCGAAAGTAGTGTCATATACCCTTGTTTTTGAATCCGTCAAAAATTCTTCAACAACAATTGTTAAATATAAGTATTTATCCATAAGAATAGTCTCATTTTATTTTGCTGAGTCATATTCGAGTGATTATCCTAACGGTAGACAATCTGACTTCCTTAATTAACTGGTGCAAGCTAGAAGGAGTCTTTCCCTAGTCATACACTTTTGATCTATCCATGCTTTCATGCATATTCATATATTTAGTAAGAAAAAGCCCTATAGTAAGCATTTTGTTTAAAGCATATACTTATTTGAAAAATCGTGTTTGCAGGGTACTTCTCCCAAGATATGAGCTATAAAATCTTCCAAGCTAAAATTAGTGTAGAAGATCTCACATGCGTGGACAATGAAACGGAGGTTACCACATCCAAAAGGCGAATATAAAATGGATACATAAAAAACCAAAAAAAGAGAAAGTGAAATATTAAATAATTTGGCTCGCTTTCTTCACATGAACACTCGTGATACGTTTTGCAGCATTTTCGTAGGCGTTGTCGCACCCGCACAAAGGATCTCAGATCGGGAAAATAGATCCACAATTTATGCAAAATACATCGCCAAGCCCATAATGTGAATTAATATTTTTCACATTCAGTATGAGAAAAGAAAATATTTCTCACTGGAACCATTCAAGATTATGAACACTCATATCTAAACCTTATGTGAGTTATTCTGACATACCCCGCTTGATCGAAGTAACTATTTGATCACCGCACGACCTCCCGATACAGTTTGTCAGCCCGGGGATCATGACCCCAGTGGTCTCCAGCTTTATAACCCACAAATGGCTGCCTTACCCAAAAGAATCATCAAAGAGACAGAGAGGTTAGTGCTGGACCCTGTTCCAGGAATCACTGCTGTTCCATCAGAAGAAAATTTGCGCTATTTTGAAGTCACCATAGACGGACCTTCGTCATCCCCATACTCGGAGGGCCAATTTCAGTTGGAGTTGTATTTGCCAGATGACTACCCAATGTGTGCACCAAAGGTTCGCTTTTTGACAAAGATTTACCACCCGAACATCGACAAATTGGGCAGAATCTGTCTTGATGTGTTGAAGAATAACTGGTCCCCTGCTTTGCAGATCAGAACCATCTTATTGAGTATTCAGGCTTTACTAGGAGCGCCAAACCCCGACGATCCTTTAGCAAACGACGTTGCACAAGAATGGAAAGCAGACGAGCCCAAGGCAATTGCCGTGGCGAAGGAGTGGACCGAGAAATACGCCAAAAAGTTGTAAGTTGGTTTGGTATCTCTTAGAGTACAGAAGTCAAGCAATTTCAAAAGGGGGCTAAAGCTACCTTCTTTGTTTTTTAGGGGTGATAAAATGACCTTTATGCTTGAGTACAACGAATGTTCTGCATTTGTGGAAGCTGGGTCTTTCATCATCTGTCGATTGGATATGTGCGCTATTTCTAAGCACGACGCATGGGGTGTTTCAGTCCCAAACTGTCTTTTCAATCAGCATAATACGAATTTCAAATTAACGTGAAAATACTTTGTAGAACTTAATTTTTCCTTTCCATTCTCCATTTTTGTATAGAGATTGAATATTACCAGCTTTAAAATCATCTCGTTGAGGTAAGAGCCCTTGAAACTGCATTGGTATGCGAGTTGTCAGTAAAAGATTCAGAAAGAGACCCCACTAACCCAAAGCTAAGCTCCGTTTTGTAGTAAATATCAATGAACAGAAGTTGCTGGCGCTTAGGTGGTCATGGTGCTTTTTTAATTACTGATAGTCTTCCGCTTTACAATTTATATATTTTTATAACTTGAGAAGAAGAGAAGAATCACAACCTTGGGGATATCACTATGTGAGGATGGCAAACAATACGGAAGTATTGACAACAACCGTGTCTTCCTAGATTGAAAAAGAGGGTTATATTTACAATCAATACGACACTAAGTAAATATTTAAGTGCTGTTAGTTTTTAAATAGAATAGTTTTATACACTTTTTATAAGCTATCGATTATATCGGATACCTCATGAGAAAAGAACGTACTACGGGGCAACAGTATTGTGCGCATTATATTAGGGGGCTTATCCTGAGGTAGTATCAATCAAACTTTTGTCTATGATTATCAGTATCGACCAGTGATAGTATATTATAATGTAAAATTATTGACTGGTTATGGTGTCCTTAAAATGAACATGCCCGGTTTTTTTTTTTTTGAAGCTACAAATACTATTTTCCTGGTTCAAAACAACAGTAACAAGGAACTAATTTATCAAATACACGAGTTTCGATAGAAGGTGTAACATTCACGAAAGCTGGGTTTACCACCAGTAAAATTTCTAAATTTGAATTCATCCACTTATTTTATTGAGATCTTGTATTTGTCTAATATGGGTATATATTGGCATGGTATAATTTTCATGCTGGCAATATTTGTGATGCTTGCAGCCAAGTTGGCCACCCCATACGGTGATGTTTCAGGCCTCTTTCGTCGTTTCAGGCCAGATTGTTTATCCTATCATCTGCAAAATTTTTAGTTTTAATACATGAATTCCAAAATCTGTAAAAAAAAAAAAAAAATCACCGGAAAGTTCAATTTCATCATCTTCTTCATCAAAAGTGATAATTGTATCGTTCGTCTAATCCCGAAAGCCACACCAAAAATGTATTTTGCAGAGAAAATCACCCTCACTGAGCTCGGAATTTATCACACACCCCAACAGAAGCTCCACTGAAAGCCGTCAAATAATCTACGATATACTATTATTATTGTTAGGTAATACAGTTATCGACTAAAATATCAATTACTCAAAATATCTATTTTTTACTAATTGAGAAGTGCGAAAAGGATGACTAAATGTGGTCAAATTGTGGAACACTTAGTAATTTTCTTCACGTGAGTTTTATCAAGCTGAGATGCCCGGAAAGATGGGGCCGCGGAGTTAAATGGCTCACGGAAGTGCTGTCGGCCATAGACGCGCGTCTCCGTCTAAGCATTTTATTTTAAAATGGGCGGAGGCTGTGCGATAGGCGAATTCGGGACCGAGTGTCTCCGCGAAACTTCGGCCTTTCAAGGAGACCATCTTCTGGGAAAGGTTGAAGAGAATTTCGGGATATCAATTAATCAAAAAACTAAGAAGCTATTGCCTTTGATATTCAACCATCAGAAACATTGAATCACCTCTATGATGACTTCAAAAACCAATCGGGTACTGCTTATTCTGCAGGTGATCTGCTGGTTCCACGTTGCAAGTGTATTGACGCACGGGAAGCCCATATGAAGTTCACGAGAGATTAGGTTTAGGGTGCTCCTCGAGCGTGGCTTACACGGTAAAAACAATAACAATACACAAGTTTCGGGTCGTAAGAGATCGTGGAAAGTTTTTTTTTGCTATGTGTTTTTTTATGAGATACATTCCTTGAAGTGATTTTTATCTTTGCTCTTACTATACTTTTCAGGAATAGCACTAGAATAGAAAGGGGGGGTGTATACGTGTCTTCTCCAATTCCCTTTTGGTGATTTTTCTCCTCACTCGAAATCCAGCTGAGCTCAGGTCTCACTTCGTAGTATACGCTATTACATATTCACTCTAATCTAGACAATTTGGAAATCCAGATATATTGTTTCACATTCATGTATTCTAACTTTTTATTTTCTTCATCTGTTATTGTTATTTTCTTCGGTACGGAAATAGGCTCTAGGGCCATGTAAGCCCGGATCTCATAACCCTAGATTTTTTATTTTTTCGCGTCTGGTTTACTAATGTCCCGCGTTCCGATCCGGGCCTTCCTTTTTTTGCTGGGTATTTCCTCTCAAGCTTGTTATACCTATACATTTACCAAACAAATCCCTCATTGTTGTCTATCATTTAGCGTACCTTTCAAAGATATCGCAGTATTCACCCTTTTCTTTCCGGGGCTTTTTGAACTTCTTTTTCCATACCTTAGAACGAAATTCCCATGGGTGATCTGTCCTCTCTGGATCGTGCTATGGATTCTTTCCAATACCCCAAAAGTCCCTTCTTGGACAATGCCTCGGGTACATTTTCGGAAGAGTCCACGGCGGGTAGCTCAGCAAATAGCATCTTGAATACTCCAGCGCTAAATCGGGCCCCAAAAGCAAAACATTCTCTACAGTTCCAACTACCGAATTCCAGTGATCTGGAGACTAGGTCTCCCTTCAACGACGAAAACGCCACATCTTTCCCCGGTACTCCGTTGACCGAAATGTTTCCTCCAGAAAAGGAGCCCACACACATGCGAAGACTCAGATGGGGAACTACGCGGACGAAAACCGGCAGACCACAACAGGAAAACCTCAATCGGTCGAAAACTTTGAGACACCTCTTCAAGAGAGATGGTTCCACGAAAGGAGCCCGTAACACAAGCCAAACCGGATCCGTGGCGTCTCATGAAAACGCCAGTGTATCTGAAGAGTCCGAGACCGTCGGAGCAAATTCAGCACCCGAAGAGAATGCTGATACGGGCAAGCCAATCCCACCAAAAGACCCCAAGGACCGAAGACACGAGAAACGGATCATTGTCTTCAATCGTAACCTCCCAGATTACTTGTTGGATCCTGAATCAGGGCTCCCCATCGCCACGTATCATAGGAATAAGATAAAGACGGCGAAATATACTGCGCTTACGTTTTTCCCAAAGACAATCTGGAACCAATTCTCCAGAGATATCGCCAACATATATTTCTTATTCCTCATCATTTTGGGAGTCTTTCCCATATTCGGTGTGCCTTCGCCAGTGCTAGCTGCTGTGCCCCTTATCGTCATTGTGTGCATAACTGCGCTAAAAGATTCCGTAGAAGATTCGCAAAGAACTGCCTCAGATATGGAGGTCAATAACCAGCCCACACACATTCTCTCGCAGGTCCGAGACGACGATCTGGGATACGTCTACCTCAATAGAAACGTGGACGACGAGAGCATATCCGTGTGGAGACGGTTCAAGAAGTGGAACACCAAAGTGCTCCTCTTATTCCTTCGGGGTATCAAGCGAAACGCTACAAGTAAAGGCCGGGCTGCAAAAGCACGCGAGGCTGCACAGACCGAACAAGATCAACCCAGAAAGAGTTTCGATAGTGTCTTTGAGTTCAAAAGACACTCAATGGCTCCAAACACAATGAAAGGTGACCATAGGAAATCTATGCAGACCATGCGTTCTTCGTTCCAAGAAAGAGAGAAAACTTTGAGTTTCCAGAAGAAAACCTGGAAAGAGGTGAAAGTTGGAGACATTCTTCGAATCCACAACAACGAAGAAATCCCCGCAGATATGATGATTCTCTCATCCAGTGATGAAGATAACTGCTGCTTTGTCGAGACGAAGAATCTTGACGGAGAGACTAACCTCAAGATCAAACAAGCTCTTTTATTCTCTACAGACCCAAGGAAAGTCAAACGTGCCGATGAGTTCATGGAAATGAATTTCGAAATTGAAAGCGAAGGCCCTCAGCCTAATCTCTATTCGTACGAGGGTGCCGTCGTTTACGAGAAGAATGGCGAGGTCAACAAAGAATCCGCTACTATCAACAATTTGATTTTGAGAGGCTGTAACCTTCGGAATACCAGATGGATTATTGGCATTGTTGTTTTCACAGGTGATGAAACCAAGATCATGTTAAACTCAGGCGTTACGCCGACGAAAAAGTCCCGTATATCCCGGGAGTTGAACTACTATGTTATCATCAACTTCATCATTTTGTTTGTCATGTGTTTCGTCACAGGTTTGGCGAGCGGTCTATACTATCGTGACGAAAGTACGTCTCGTGATTACTTTGAATTTGGTACTATTGCTGGATCGCCTTTCAAAAACGGGTTGGCCAACTTCTTTGTTGCCGTCATCTTGTACCAGTCCTTGGTCCCGATCTCCTTATACATTACCATTGAAATCATTAAGTCCTTACAGGCTTATTTTATTCATTCTGACTTGGGGCTCTATTATGATAAATTGGACTTCCCTTGTAATCCAAGATCGTGGAGTATTTCTGATGACTTGGGCCAAGTCGAATATATCTTCAGTGATAAAACAGGAACGTTAACACAAAACCTCATGGAATTCAGGAAGTGCACCATTAACGGAATCTCCTATGGTCGCGCCTATACCGAGGCTCTAGCCGGTCTTAGAAGGCGTCTAGGATTCAATGTAGAGGAAGAATCAAGAGTCGAAAAGGAATTGATTGCAAAAGATCGAGATGATATGCTCAGAGACTTGAGATCAATCTCTGAAAACATTTACGACAGTGATGGCTCGCTTGTTTCTAAAGAGTTAGTACAAGACCTAAAAGGAGCCTCTGGAGAACTTCAAAAAGAACACAATGAGGAGTTCTTCCTTGCTTTAGCTTTGTGTCATTCGGTCCTTGTTGAAGATGATCCTAAAGACCCCAGGAAACTGCTTTTGAAGGCCCAATCTCCCGATGAATCCGCATTGGTGGGGACTGCTAGATCGCTTGGTTTTGTTTTCTCGGACAAGACTAAGCGAGGCTATGTTGTCAGGGTACAGGGCCAAAAAAGAGAGTATCAAGTTCTTAACACTCTCGAATTCAATTCTACGAGAAAAAGAATGAGTGCCATTGTCAAGTTACCAAGCGATGACGCCAGTGAAGAACCGAAAGTAATTCTTTACTGCAAAGGTGCCGATTCTATTATTTATTCACGGCTTTCTGAAACCAACAACAAGAAAAGTTTCCTCGATGAAACATCGCGTCACTTGGAAGAGTATGCTACTGAGGGATTGAGAACATTGTGCATTTCAAAAAGAGAACTTACCTGGTCTCAATATCAAGCATGGAATAAGAAATATTTGGAGGCCTCATCGTCATTGGCAGATCGTGATGTTCAGGTTGAAGCTGTTGCCGATTCTATTGAGCGTGAGTTGGTTTTGTTAGGCGGTACTGCCATCGAAGATAGGTTACAAGACGGTGTTCCTGAGTCCATCGCCACACTTGGAAATGCTGGTATCAAGTTATGGGTGTTAACTGGTGACAAGGTCGAAACTGCGATCAATATTGGTTTCTCTTGTAACTTGCTCGGGAATGATATGGATCTTTTGGTTTTGAAAACAGAGATACTGGACGATGAAGCTAAAAAGCATGATATTGTTAAAGGTGACGGCGAAGATTCTATTATTGAAAAATTGATAGATGGGTACTTGAAAGAACATTTCTCCATGACCGGGTCATATGAAGAGTTGGAGCAGGCCAAGGAGGACCATTCAGCTCCCAATGAAAAATTTGGAGTTGTCATCGATGGTGACGCCTTAAAGTTGGCATTGGGACATCCAGAGATTCAAAGGAAATTTCTTCTTCTTTGTAAACAGTGCAGGGCAGTATTGTGCTGTCGTGTTTCGCCTGCCCAAAAAGCTGCCGTCGTCAAAATGGTGAAGGATACTTTGGATGTCATGACTTTGGCCATCGGGGATGGTTCGAATGACGTTGCCATGATCCAGGCTGCAGACGTCGGTGTTGGCATTGCTGGTGAAGAAGGAAGACAGGCAGCTATGTCCTCAGACTACGCTCTTGGTCAGTTCAGGTTCTTGACGAGGCTTCTCTTGACGCATGGAAGATGGTCTTATAAAAGATTCGCGGAAATGATTCCTAGTTTCTTCTTCAAGAACATCAACTATACACTTGCCTTGTTTTGGTACAGTGTGTTCAATAATTTTGATGGCTCCTACTTGTTCGAGTTCACGTATATCATGTTCTACAATTTGGCTTTCACGTCCTTGCCAGTGATTTTCCTTGCTGTGTTTGACCAAGATGTGAGTGCTAAGGTTTCGATGCTTGTTCCAGAACTTTTCCGTGCTGGAATAATGAGGACGGAGTTTACCGAAACATCCTTTTGGATCTATGCGGTTGATGGAGTCTATCAATCTTTTGTTGCGTTCTTCTTTCCTTATTGGGCATATTGTGAGACGTTTCAGCTTGAAAGTGGCTTGGGTGCCGATCACAGATTCTATGTGGGTGTTTTGGTCACATGTATCTCGTGTATGAGTGCAAATCTGTACATCTGGATGCATCAATACAGATGGGATTACCTTTCATTCCTTGCTCACTTGTTCTCTACTTTGATCATTTTTGCATGGACAGGAATTTGGACGGCAGGAACGTGGTCACTGGAGTTCTATCAAGTTGCTAAGATCATGTTTGGACTGGCGATGTTCTGGGCATGTTTAGCAGTGGGGCTTATTCTGTGTCTTTTACCCCGTGCCATCTACGATATTATTCAGAAGTTTTACTTCCCCAAGGATTCGGATATTGTACGTGAATGCGTGCAAAAGGGCGAATATGACAGGTACCCAGAGGACTACGACCCTACTGACCCCAACCGAGAAAATGTGGATGGGTCCAATAAAAGTGAAAAAGAGCTGACGCTTGTTGCATCCATGGGCACACCTGAGTTCAACCTAAGAAAGGACCTGGTGCAAGGTGAAGATTCCTTTCGCCATTTGGCGACTACTGATTCGTCGTGTAACGACAACACATCCATCATTGACACGTATAATATTAACCGGTGGAGCACCGGTCCATTCAACAAGCAAAAGTCGTCGAAATTCCCGGATGATATTCTTTTAGATGATATGGGCCCCAGAATGGAGGGTGATGATAGACGGTCTTCAAGGATCCGCACATCGCTCGAGTTGAGTCAATTGACTACCAGGATTTCTTTGAGTGAAGCCAGAACAGAGCGTCGAAAGTAG
>JAJMIV010000495.1:0-11134 GCA_030563445.1 Metschnikowia gruessii
CCATTCAAGTGGTATCCTATATATTTCTGCCCCAAACCCCGGGAATTGTTTTTATAAATTTTCTCACCAAATGAATTAGATCCACCAATAATCTTACTTTTCCCATCACAAAACTCTGTCATTGTTTCTTAAAAAAAAAAAAAAAATGGAACGGACCTCAGATCTCGGATCTCCTCTGGTCAGTCCAAGTAATCATCGCGCATCAACCTTGAGCAATTGATACCCGAATTGGAGGTAAAATCGTCGTAAACCCCCTTTCTAGTTAAAAATATACAAATTTAACTTCCCGCAAAAACCACAATAAATTTAACAGAAGGGGAACTATTTTATTCGCCATTGTTAAAAACAAGCATTTCGTACGACGGTCGTCCCCTCACCAAGATCTACCAAGCAACCGATTGCGAAAAACGTCGCAGATTTTTCATGGGATCATAATCTCCTTCACACCTTCAGCCCCACTTTCTTGTGTTTTGCAAATACTGGAGTAGATCCCAAGACCAAGTATTTCAAGTATACTGGACTATATACGAATAAATAGTGACTCACACTGCCCACAATAGTTCAACGGCGTGTACTTACTAGGAGTTCAATCCAAAAACAGATTTCTTCTGTCTATTGCTTAAGGTGAACTAAAAGAACGAAGTTCCCAGGAAAACCCCACTTTTTTTTACCGCCCAACCATGAGTGCAGAATTCTTAGATAAAGTAACGGCGTTGCTTGAAAAAGTCACGCCAATTCAGGAGTTGCGGGACATTTTATACCCCCTGGCCGTCCAATACATGGTGTTATCTCAAAACGCAGAGCCACTTCCAGACGGACGTGATACTAGAAACCTTTGGAGATCCCAGCACGTTCCGTATGTGCCATTGCCTGAATATGCCAGTGACGCATGGGTCCACATGGAAGACGGAGTGCGTCCTGGGTTGTATTTGGGTCCTGCTGATATAGATACTCTGATCCACTTGGTATGGTTAAACTACCAGTTCCCACGTGAGGATATGATGACAATCGCCACCGGAGATGTGGATTTTTTTGGCCAATTTAAAAACGTGCACATGGCCTCGGTTTTGGTAGAGCTTTTCCCTGATCCGGGGAGATCACAAGGACCTCTGGACTCTGCAGGTGAAACTCCATCTGCAAATAACGAAAACAAAAAGAAGAAAAAGAAGACTAAGAAAAAGAAGTCAAAGGCTAAGAAAAGCGGTGCCAGTGAGGCAGGTGTCAGTGAGGTAGGTGTGGATGAACCAGAACCAGTACAGAACGAACCAGTACACAAAGAGCCAGAACAGAGTGCACATAAAGTTGAAAAAACCGTGGTTGTCACCACAGTCGAGTCTGAACAAGACTATTTGAAAGTTTACAAAGAAACCTATGATGAATACGAAGAGGCTTCGTCGCTGGATGAAGAGATAACACCGACATTCTTGCGCAACAACCCCTTTTTCATGGGCGAAGATTTCGACTCCTCAGAACCCAAACGCAAGGAATCAACCTCTTCTCAGTTCCAAAAATTGCTGTTGGATGAGAGTGACGAGACTCCTAGTGAATCTCAGAGTAACCAGAGAGATACCGAAAGTGAGGCCTCAATGAGCGACGCCAACACGCGGGTGAACCACAAAAAGGGTAAGAAGGTTGCCACTGGGAAGAAATCTAGAACTTTCCAAAAGTCAGTGCCACCTCCAGCCGCCCAAAAGCCAGCGGAAACCGCCCAAAAGCCAGTGCCAGTCGCCCAAATTCCAGCGGCAACCACCCAAATTCCAGCGGTAACCGGTCAGGCAACTACCCAAAACTCAGCTGCTCAACCGCCAAGCAGTAACGGAAAATTGACTCACCGTCAACTCAAACTGCGCCAAGCAGCAGAACTGACGCCAGAAGCGGATGTTCCCAGAGCTCTTATTCCAACATTAACGGCGAAGCTCTCCAACGAAGACACCCCTGAAAGTGATGTGCCCAGAGTACTTATTCCCACTATGACGGTAAAGTCTAAGGAAAACACTCCCGAACCCGAGCAAAGAACTGCCCGTATCCCAACTTTAAAGGTGAAGCAGACTGCTAGGAGAACCCCCGAACGTCGTCAAAAGCCCGCTCGGATCCCAACGTTAAGAGTAAATCCAAACTCGAAACGTGCACCTGACGTCGAAAAAACAACAAGTATTCCTCTTGTACAAGCCCAAAAACTGTCCGAAGACGCTTCAGACGAAGAGGAAGAAAGTCAAGATGAAGACTTTTTCGACACAGCGGAACACCCTGCTAAGGTTGAGAGAGGCGTGAACATCGCCCGGTACGGAAAGAAAACGCAAAGTGCGTTCCTCAACAATTTCAGTCGTGGAAAATCCATTGCCATAAACCAAGAATATCCATCCAAACAAATCAAAGACTTGGCAGGTAAAATCGGCACCAACTTGGCCGCATCTTCCGATACCGAGACCGGGAAAGAGTTGACAAGAATTTACGAAGAGTTGAGATCTTCCATGGCGTTAAAGGCATTTTTTGCCGCTTCCGAAGAAAGAATGTTTCTGCAGTACTTCCCTGAGTTGCACGACCATTTCACAAGTTTCCACAAGGGAAGCCAAAACGTTGCACGTGGGCTTTTGGAAGAGTTCCCATTTTTGACGAAAAAACGCAATTTGGAACCAACCAAGAGAAAGGACTTGGCTCATATTATCAGTGTTCTTATTGGAGGACGCCCCAAGAAGTTCGCCGTGAGCCAGAGACGCCAAGCGGGCGATGATGCGCTGATCATCTTGATATTGATCAGACACTGGACCGGAGAAAACAGTGATGCTTTAAGTGGAATCATCGATTTAGTTGATGCTTACCACGAGAAGTACAAGTTTCTTGCAAACTTGCCTTCCATGGAGGAAAACTTGAAGCTTTTGATTGACGGGTTCCTGGGAAGAGCTGCTATTGCTATCGACCGGTGGTACAAAGAGGAGTTCTTCAAACAGCCAGCATCTGCACAGGAAATGATTGATAGTTTCCATGCAAATGTGTGGTCCCAATTGGATGACCAGTCCAAGATTCGTATGAAGGCAGTCACCGGTGTGACTGAACGTGTGAGAAACAAAATCTTGTCGAACATCAGAAGAATGGGATGTCAAGCGGAGGATTTCTGGGAGGTGCAAGTGATTTCCTAGGTGTAGGAAGTCTAGAGAGTTGTTAAGATGAGTCAGGACCAGTGCTTGAGAAATGATTGATTATAGAGCCCAGATGCTAGAATGAGCGAAAGGGTAAGCCCCAGGAATTCCCAGATGGTCATGTGCCACCAAGACCGATACTTTGACGGAAGAAGACCAAGGTGGGTGATGTTAGATACGGAAAGATATTGTACAATAATGAAGCGAGTTTTCTACACTAAGGGGCAGTTGTTTGAAATACACATCAAGATGACTTCAACTTTGATCATAAACTTGAATGTAAAAGGTACTTGGATTAAAGAGAAAGCACTGGATCAATTACTTGGGCGTGTCTGTATTTTAGCGGATATATGAGTCCAACGAGAGGGTAACCTTCAAATGTCACAAAAAGGAGTATTTCTGGAACACACCATGGAAATATGTTGGTTTTGAGAATCACTAGTTCAAGCTTTCAAATACCATATGACATGTGACATTCCCATGGTAAAGTGAAATGTAAAACATCATCATTTTTAAAGTTAATAATAACAATATATAGTTGCAGTACTCATTCTACTTGGAGCACAAAACGGATATTAAAAAGGATAACAAGACTAAAGGCCATGGGACACCAGCCATATAAAGTCACGAAATTTCCAATGAGAAAACACGGTTAGTATCCGTTCAAGATACATTAATCAATAGTTCTAAAATAGGTCGTTAGGATTAAAGGGCCAATAATGGACTAATAGATTGAAATCATCACATTCTTAAGATGATTCAAGAAAAAAGCAAAAAGTAAATCCAATACCTGCTGACATAATATGTTAGGTAATGGCGAGGTTTGGGTGATTTGGGGTATGTTTTAGCAAGGTAAAACACGAGTAATGTTCATTCAGTACGGACCACCTGGGCCACTATACCAGTAACAATCATTTAAAGTCCCTCAAATGGGGACTAGTAGACCTAAAGTAAGGAAATGCCGTGGAATTAACAGAAGCGGGGTATTCTAATCGAAGAATTTCGAAATGTTTTCTCCGGATAAGTGTGCCTTTTCATATTTTTCTGTGGAATTGCACCGCCTGTAAGAATCTCAACATTTATTCAGAAGAAATAGGAATAAAGCTGCCATACCTGTTGAGAAGAAATTATAGAAACCCACCGAAGTACGTATAAACTCTCATATAAATCGAGAACATGGTAATATGAAAAAATAGAAAGTTTTCTAAAAATTTACTAGCCACCCAAGTGTCAGTATATCACAATGGTGCCTCAAACAATTCAGTCAATGTACTTTCCAGTTAAAAACTTCACAGTAATTGCACAATTAGCAAATATGAATAGCAATTAATTTCACGCAAGTGTCCCTAAATTCCGAGTCAGATTGCCATTCTGAGTTACTCGAAGACCCCGATCGCAGTGTCCCGGGCTCAGCACCTTGACTCCACAGTGACGTGGATTTGTCTAGACTCGCCTTTTTTCAAATTCATTGACTATGCATAATCCTTTATTTCGATGGATACTTGGTTTGCATTTGGGAACCTTTCTTTCTGAAGATGACCCGAATATTTACTATCATTTTTTTTCTTCATTTCAAAAGTAGAAAAATAGTACCAGAAGAAAAAGAAAAAGATGGAGCAATTCGGGCCCATTACGTGAACGGCTCTGACTGGGAACTACCAGTGGCATAACCCCGCAACTACATGAATAATTTTGCTTGAGGAAACTAGTGGCGAAACGAGAATGTGGAAAAAGGCAGAATACACCGGTATATACGCTTGTAGTTTGTGCCACGGCGGTTTTCTATTTTTGGAATGCGATTGTCGAAGTTAGAAACTAGCGCAGTTTAATGTGATCTATGAAGTAATAGTAAGATGATAGTAAACAACAAAAAAAAAAAAACAGCTAACAATTCTCTCCAGAAGGAAGTCAAAATAAAATAAAGTAATATCCCAACAAATATTACATGCTTTATTGGGGGTTTGGCTAGTGTGTGAAATAGTGAGTTTGGCCTTGGGGAAATTGACATACAGACATTTAGAGCCCCTAATTCCACTAAATTGGGGCTTGCCGAATGACGCCATTGGTACGGTCTTATCTCATGTGGCACTCCACCACCGTTAGTTGCCTCATAAAATAGAAGTCTCCGTGTGGCCCTTGTAAGATACTCAATATAATAGTGACGTTAACTGTCGCGCAGATAAATTCAGTTGGGAATGTGGTGGGTGGCAGATCTGAAAAAGCAAAAAAGACGTCTCAAAGCTCATGTGAATTCAGAGATACGCGGGTCGCTTATTTCTCTTCGTATACCATCATCTGTGAGACTTATTACTGGAACTATTCCAGATAAAAAGCCGAGATTAGTAAATGATACACGTTGAAATCCGTCATGGCATTCTCAAGCATAGGCCATTCTCCAGGGACCATTCTCCTCACGGGCCAATCATTTCTGCAGTGGTTTGCCTGATGCACGTCACTGCCCTCTAGGCCTGGGTTTCATAACCAGACATAAGTGCGGAGATGCGAACCGCAACATTCAATAATCACTAGAGCCATCCAGAGGCACGGAACCCCGGATGATGTCAGAATATCCATCGATAGCAACAGTTGATCCACGAGGTATCACAAGGTTGGATGCGCCACACCTTTAAGTTCCAGGCCAGGCCAGAAAGTGCCAGGCCAGAAAGTGCCATCACTGATTAGATATATAATGGCATATCCCACCATTAGACCAGGAAGAACTTTTTCTCATTAGTTCACACAAAACAATTTCTCATGCTTCAATTCTTCACCCTCCTCTCTCTCGCGCTTGCGCTTGTGCAAGGAATGGCTCTTCCCGAGTCCCAAAAAAGAGATACCGCTTCGCCCTTGAAGCTCGACTTCACGGTTCTGAAGACCGTCGGTAATGCCACTGCCCAGGAGTTCTGGGCCAAGTATGGTGCCCACCAGAACAAGAGAGACGGCTACGCTGTGCCCATCGCCGATTTCCGCGATCTCAGTTACCAGATCGACGTTTCTTTGGGTTCCAACCAGCAAAAGAACACTGTTGTTCTCGACACCGGATCCTCGGACCTTTGGGTTCCTGGTCCAGGATACGATCCCACCTCCTCCACCACCGCCCAGGACACAGGCGTGGAATTCTCCATCGGGTACTTAGACGGAAGTGGAGCCAGTGGCGAATACTACACGTACACTCTCCAGTTTGATACTGCCGAGCCCGTTCTTCAGAACTTCCAGTTTGCGCAAGCTGAGGTGACCGACGGAGGTGTTTTGGGAGTTGCCGACAAAAACCAGGAAGCCACACAAAACACCTACAACAATCTCCCATGGGCGTTGCAAGAGGCCAACATCACCCCCAAGGCGTCGTACTCGTTGTTTTTGGGCCCCGAAGGCGGATCTGGATCCATTATCTTCGGCGGAGTCGACACCGAAAAGTATACCGGGGAATTGGCCAGATACAACGTCGACAAGAGTACTGGAGGCTTGGCAGTGGATCTCCAGACAGTCAATTTCGGGGGAAAAACCATCGCAGTCAATGCGCCTGCTCTTTTGGACTCCGGTACGTCCTTGGGTCTTCTTAACCTGGAGCTTATCCAGCAATTGGATGTCATTTTCAAGACCACCGTCCAAACACAAGGCAGTATCCAGTACAGAACAACCAGCTGCGACCAACCAAGCGACAAATTCCTTGAATTCAACTTTGGTTCCAATACCATCGCGATCTCTTATGCTGACGCCATCGTGAAGAACCAGGACGGTACCTGTTTGTTGGGATTCGGATACTATAACAACATTCTGATTTTGGGCGATGTTTTCTTGAGAAAGGCGTACGTGTACTATGACCTTACCGACCTGACGATTTCCCTTGCACAGGCATCTTACTCGAGCGACTCGAACATTGTCAGTGCGTGATTGAAGTTTCTGATGCCAGCCATTAAGAAACTATCATTTCATTTTGTGCACCTCAAGATGGAACCAGATTTGGGGCTTTGGGAAAAGCCGTTACCGATTCATACCACAGTTTAGTATATATAAGAAATTTCCCACATCCTTTTCTGTTTTCTTCAATGAGTAGTTCACGTGAGCCTGAAAATTGCGTTTCATCAAGAGTACACTTCCCAAAAGGTACACCGGTCCTTAAAATGTACCTCCAAAAAGTACTGTTCCAAAATCTCTCCATCCAAAGTTCCCAATTAATTCTTAGGTCAGAATGTGGCCTCCACCCAAGGACACTGTCTTACCTTACGGTGCTTTCAAACATAAACATTTTTTCCTTGAAACGATAAATTCGGAAAACTAAAATCCTTAAGTAAATGTCACCTCTGTTGAAATGCACTGTGTTAGTATTGCGGTCACTGAACGGGGATGCCCTCTAAAGCTTGCCAGGAACCTTCTCCTTGAACTGGTCCTCAGTCACACCCGCTCCCATTGCAGCCGTCGACGTCACCCCACCCGAGACCAACTTCAATAACGAGTCAATATATTCTGCACCGGACCACTTCTGATGCTTGACCACCTCCACGCCAAGGTCAATTTCTGGCTTTTGAACATACTTTCCATACGCCTTCATCCCGATCTCAGTATAACTCTTGGCAAAGGAGTCCACTGCCAACGCGGTGGTGTGCAAACCGGCCAATGTAATAAATTGCCAAACATACCCCAACTTAGCAAGTCTTTCAATATAAGTCTCTTGGTCAGAGGTGCTCATGGCTGTATTCCAGTTGAAAGATGGCGATAAGTTGTACGCCAACCATTGATCGGGCCACTTGCTCTTGACACCGTCTGCGAATTCCTTGGCTTGGGCGTAGTCTGGCAAAGCAGATTCCATCCAGATCAAGTCCGCGTAGGGGGCATAAGCCCGGCCTCTCATAACAGCACATTGAGTTCCACCAACGTACCTGTAGTACCCCTCTCTTGTTCTAGATGAATCCCAGTTGAAGTAGATATCCTTACCCAAAATCTCTCTGACAAGCTTTCTGGCCTCTTTATGAGAAGTTTCAGATAAAGGATTCACTTTTGTAGTGAATTTCGAGATGGCGTCTTGCTTATTGGAGATATTCGAAGATTTGATTTCATCGATGACGGCTTCTGAAAATAACTTCACGCGGGCCTCTTTATTCCAATCTGCTTCAATTTTGGCCAACTTTTCTCCATACACTCCGGAAGCTTCTGCTTCAGCCATCAACGATGCCAAGTCAGGGGACTTTGGGTTGGTGGCCCCGGCAATAAAGAAATGGTCCCGGTGATCGATCGTAGAAGTAATCAATGTGGCGGCCTCAGAATCTGTTCTGGCCACAGCCAACAAGTTGGAGCCACAAATATCAGCGGAGGCTCTGATCGCAACTAGCCTATTGATGTGCTCTTGTACTGGGACCAAAACTTTTCCACCCATATGACCACACTTCTTAGTTCCTGGAGCCTGGTCCTCAATATGAATTCCTGCAGCGCCACGCTCAATGAACAATTTTGTCAACTTGATGATGGCCGTCAACCCACCATGTCCGGTATCTGCATCGGCAATTATTGGCCTCAAGTAGTCAATATAAGGCATCTTTTTCCTTTCAGCGAGGGACTTACCCAACCTTTCTGCACGTTGTTTGCGGTCATGGAAAAGTTGAGCGAACCATAAGTGTTCCACTTTATTGGGCACAGTATCGTACGGGTAATCAGCCAAATCAGGTGAAGGTTCATTGGAAGTAGATGCCGTAGACGAACATTGCCATCCAGAAACGTAGATTGTATCGACATATTTGGCCATTTGTGATACCTGAATGGGATCCAAGGCCCCAAAAGTGAAGGATGCTGATTTCTTCTGATCATGTTCCTGGAGGAGCTTGTACAACTTATCGGCCTGTATGGACGAGGGATATTGGATCAGAAGAGAACCACGTTTAGTTGCAATTTCCTCAGGTCTATAGATCCGCTTTGTCTTTGACCAACGAGGCTGTTCCCACCATGATTTAAGCTTGGCAACTTCAGACTGGAAGAGATCTTCTTCGTCGTCAACGTTAATTTTTGTGTACGGCATTTTTTGGGGTTTTCTTTATAGCAGCTGAAGATTGACCCACGTGATAGTTAGATCTTAGGAGTGAATAAAATCTTGAAAGCAAAAAAAGCTGAATAAAGATAATTAGAACAGCCCAAATTGAAAACCATGGCAATGTTTCACCTCTTTATACTGGAGAATTACACAGTTCTGGAGTCTGTATTACCCCAGACTTTTCCTGTGCGTACGGTTGCATCCGGCATATTACCAAATTGTCAATTTGGCGCACACCTACCCTCGGAAGTGCGGCCAAGGTTTCGAAGCATGTTTTACGGCGAACCAAATTGGCCGGCGGCAAAGAAAACACGCAAGAAAAAGGTATTTTTTTTTTTCAGTTAAACAGAAAATGGAAAATAGAGGACTAGAATCCCACATTTTGGTTTTGCAATTGTTGTGATTCTGATGAGATTAGGGGAAAAAAAAAACTATCCAGCGCTGTTCCTGTGTCCGGGGTACGGAGCCGGACTTTTGTGAAGGGATCATTTCACGTTCAGAGGAATATGTTGGTGTGGGGGAACCGGCACACATCACGCATGAGAAACAAACATGGGAAACACACATGACTCGGTGGCCGGACTCGGGGCCGAAAA
The DNA here is from genome assembly GCA_030563445.1 of Metschnikowia gruessii. Classification (NCBI taxonomy): domain Eukaryota; kingdom Fungi; phylum Ascomycota; class Pichiomycetes; order Serinales; family Metschnikowiaceae; genus Metschnikowia; species Metschnikowia gruessii. The sequence goes on from JAJMIV010000495.1 coordinate 9,753, forward strand.
TTCCATCCATCCGAAGATTTCAGTTTCGGACAAAAGGAGGCGGTTGGTTTAATGATTTCCCTATTTGTACATGTTTTTTGACACCCCAAGCACTTAAGGTTGTGAATTATTAATTGTGGTAGTAGTTTTAAAATGTGTCAAGTTTTGAGTAGTTCAGATGATACTGAAATCTTGGAAAATCACAAGGTGTTGTTTTCTTCGCTTGGCGGGTGAAACGTCTTTGCCTTGACTCTGGGGCATTGAAATTACCCCAATCATATATGATTTAGCGGCATGAAGATGGTTTGTAAGAGCTTGATAGAAAAGCCCCGTCAACTTTTTGATTTCAGTGGTTTGGTTATTGAAAGAATTGAGAGTACATTTATCTTTCCACCTCAGATACATGTTTATTTTGTGGAGTTTTGGTTTGCAGCGGATTTTGGTGTCCAGCGAATTTTGAACAGGTGTTTATTGTCAAAATTAGACGCCGGTTATGCTGTTTGGCACAGTCATAAATATTGGTCTGGCCAGCAGAAACAAGAATCATACGAGAGAATATTAAAAAGCCCTTATTTGACTTGCCATTTTCGGGCGTGGGGTTTTCCCTTCTTGTTCCTTCAATTCCACTTTTACTGACATAAGGCGTGAAATGATACTGAGTATGCAATGTCGCATTTACCATACAATGGTATTCTCAAGGGCGTCCCTTCAATACTTAAAAGAAAAGGTTAAGATTGTGGCGGAATCAAAAACGTTACTTTAGGAATAGAGAAAACCCTAGGAACAGAAAAAAAAATCAAAATCCTTTCCTACTATGTTGCATCGTGTCAGTCAACATCTGTGGTTTCAACCAAACAGAAAAACACCCAGCCAAGACTCAACAACGAAACAAAAATCAAGGATATCTCAAAACTTTCGTTATTTACCACCCAGTGTTTTTTTTTTAAAAAAATACTCCGACGATCCTGTGGTATCCTCCCAATAATAGCACCACAGAAAGCCTTGTTGTGGACCAGGGCAATGCACCCATAGACAATCATCTAAGATCTACGTGTGAGTCCAACCCGCAATCACAGAACATACTGGTGGTTTTCCCGGCCAGAATATCTTCGACGCGTTCAAAAATCAAAAGAGTGCAGAAATTTCTTTAAAAGATAATGAATCAAAACCAAACAGGTCAAATTTGAAAATATTCAAAAGTATTTACGTTCACTTCAGCTTTTGACGAACATTGCTGAATAATCTTTATCATAATTACCTGCAAGAAAAACTACGCCGAGCCCTGCCGCAACATTCGATCCACACTCAGACAACGGAAACAACAGCACTTCTCACGCGATAGGTGCGGCTCACAAAAATACCCCTTTGAAGACCCGGTTTCTTCCCTTGAAAGAAGAAACAAA
>JAJMIV010000496.1:0-11125 GCA_030563445.1 Metschnikowia gruessii
TTCTAAATAACATTAATATTCATGGCATACATTATTAGTCGCGAGACTCTACCTCATTGACGCTTATCTTAGCCTTCTTGGATGCGTTTTTGCCAACTTTGGTGGAATTGGACTGGACTGATTCCATCACAAGTTCTTCGGAGCTTCCTTCAATGTCCTGCTCAAAAAAAGCCTCTTCTAGCTTAGTTCTTGCACTCCTGACCTGCAAGTATCTAATGAGAACTACAGTGATGGCAGATGCAATAACGGTTCCAAACATGGCATAGCAGCCCTTGCGGAACTTGGGGCCTGTGGATGCACCGTAGAAAATCAAGGACCACCATGCATTCACAGCATTGGAGAACATGTTCATGGATGCAAGCACCACCGCACGTTCCTGGGTATCATTATAGGTGACTAGATTTGCCCAGGAGAAAAACACCGGTTGGCCCGCATACGACCACGCACTCAAGTAATGGGCCGCGAAAACATAGTTTTTGTCTAACGGCTTGGCAGTCAACAAAATGGTGGATAAAAGCATGAATGCTGCAATGACCAAGCCGGCTCGGTAGTGGTACTTTCCATGGGTCAAGTCGATATAGTAACACAAGATGAAATTGGCCAAGATCGCCATTGCATACACTCCCATGGGATAGTGGTTACGCTGGGGCACACTGTAGCCAAAATACTTGAGCCAGAGGGCAAAAAGCGAGTTGGTGGAAAACGACTCGTTCTCTCCTCCGAGAATCCAGAGAAACGAGAACAAGTAGCAGTGCCAACGTCCGGTAACACGCTTTACCACTGACCAGTCAAGCTTAGTGTGTTCTTTGGGCTTGACTCTATCCAAAGCCATTTGGACTTCTTCTTCATTAAAGTAAAACGCCTTACATGTTTCCGGGGTATCTGGGAAGAAAATGAGTCCATATATGGCAATGGGCACAGTTATTAAGAAATCAATGATGAAGAGCCAGCGCCAGCCGGGAAGACCGTGTTTCTGGTCCATGTTCAGGTAGATTGCCGCCTGCATCGTGGAAGAAAAGATGTTTCCCAAAAGACCGGCAGATGTAAAAATGGCCGATCTCTTCGCAAGCTCAACCTCAGTATACCAAGAGCCCAAGATCAAATGGCACCCGGTGAAGGTCAGCGCCTCGAACATCGCCTGGAAGAACCGCACCACACACAAAAACTTATATCCCGTGGCCTTATAAAGTGAAAGCGTGAGGAGTCCCCAGGCAAAGCAGCAGAAAGAAAGCCAATACCTTGGCCGCACCTTAAGAAGAATCAAGTTGTGAGGAATCAATGCAACAATATACCCAATACTGAAACACGTGTTGATAAGGTTAAACTCGTCTTTCTTCATGTGCAAGTCCTCCTTCATGCCACTAACATAAGCATTGGAAAGGTTGAGTCTGTCCAAGTAATTGACCCAGTAGAGTAAACAGCAGAAGGAAAGCACGAACCAGTCGATTTTTCGCACGAGCTTGGCTTCGGCCTCGCTGCCGGTTTTACCAAGAAGAATGTCTCTTACCTTTCCCATTATTGTTTTTTGTTTATATTCGATAATGAAAACTTATGACACATACCCGTGTTCTGGCTATATACAATTTGGGTGGGTCTTGGCGGATTCTTATCTTTGACGATAAGAGCATTTCACGATGGAGATGGATGTCGGAGATGGTACCCCGGAAGTGCGTCTGCGGTGCAGGTAACGCACCCCGGAATGGGAGGATGTGATCTGGTCCACCGGGGGAGAGCCTTATTAAAGTTGGGCAATCTATGATAACACTGAATGTTTAATGGTTGGTTAATCTAATGTTTTTCCCGTAAGTATATTTTAGAACATCTGTGGTGGCTCTTAAGAGGAATAACGAAGAATTAGTCGTGCTTGAATTAAAGAGCTGCTAGTGCTAATCACGATAATTTAGAAGGTACGGCTGTTTTTTCTTGGCTCGCCCGTGGTTGCAATTTAGAATTTTGTTTTGGTAGAGATACCATTGAATTCCTGGTCATTTGGGTGAATTTGGGCGTAAATCATCCTAGAGATAAGACATTTATTACAGGGGCTTATCATTACCGCAGTTAATCTAATACTCACCGGGTTACTTTTTTGAGAAACGCGTGAGACGTCTCGGTATTTTTGAGTTTTGGACGTCGCGTTACCCAATTGAGAAATAATCTAATGACAACCACGGATCGGAAATGTAACCCCTCTTTGAAGATTGTGGCTGTTTCGATATTTTGTGGATTTTTACAGAAAGATGAATGATTCCTGTTTGAGAGAATAATTCACATTTTTCTGTTTGAAATATTTTGTCTTCTCGTGTAAACCATGAAAAATAACTGATTTTGAACTTTTTATTGAGGTTCATAAAATTTTGCGAATTCATGAAATTTCGCTATCTCAATTTCCAAGATTCAAATAATACAACATCTAAACATTTCGGTCTATTTTCTAATATTCTATTGAATTCACATGAAACCTACGCAGAAGGCTCATAGACACTGGTAACCAACTTCATCATGGAAATCACCTTTTCCTCCTCGAACTTCCGTCCAATCAACTGTAACCCAACGTATCCACCATGAGATTCTTCTGGGTCGTAGTCCTCCCAGATCTTCTTATCTGTTTCACAGTAAAATGACAGCCTCTCTTCCTTTTTGTCGATATTCTTGTCTACTCTAGTAACTGGGAATGTTCCTGCAGAATAGTCAAGAAGATTGAATGGAGAAGTGTATCCAACATAATCATGGAACTTTCCATTGGGGTTTCCTGGGAAAGGCGTTGCAGGCATAATGATGGCATCGATCGGTTTGCCAGTCAGAGTTTTAGATGCGGTGGCATTCCATCTGTCGAGGTACTTTTTAGCCAACGCAGTTCTTTCACTATGCAAATCCCAAAGTTCGCCAACCTTCATTTCGGGAGTAGTGCCATACATCTTCATGTATGGGAAAAAAGGTTCTCCCGTTTCATCAATCTCTTTCTTCAAATGAAGTCCTCCGTCAGAAACAAAGAATTTGGTAATAATCTCCGATAAACGTAAATGGTCGGTAGACTCCCACTCAATGACTTCGTGGCCTGCCTTGATTAGTGCTTCCTTCACCTCGGCAACTGCACGGAGCACAGGTGGAGTAGGCCGGACACGTAAGTCATCACTTAAAATCGCAAAGGTCAATTTAGGTTCGAGTTTAACGGGTCTCCACGGAATTTCAACCATTTTAGGGTCGTAGAGCCACGGCTTTCCTTCCACCACGGTACGACTATAGAATTCGAGAGTGTCAATGTCCTGGCAAATAGGCCCGTTGATACTGTTCACAGACTCCAATCCTGGTAATGCAGAGCGAGCTCCAAAGGTAGGAAACCGTCCAAAACTTGGTTTCAATGAGTACACCTTGGCAAAACTTGCAGGGATTCTGATACTTCCACCAATATCCGTTGATACGGCAACAACATTGGACAAGGCAGCCAAGCTGGCTCCTCCACCACTACTTCCTCCGGCAGACAACAATCTATTGAACGGGTTGGTGGTGTTACCATATATATGATTGTTAGTCTCTGGCATCATCATGGCCACAGGCACATTAGTCTTGACATAAAACACAGCACCCATTTCACGAAGCATCTGCACCAATACAGAGTCAAATTCGGCCTTCTCGGGCTTGAAAGAAAAGTTCACAATTCCCACAGTGGTGGCCTGGCCTTTGATGTTGAAGTTATCTTTCATGGCGATGGGTAAACCGTGCAAAGGGCCCATGGTTGTACCGTTTTCTTCCTGGTACCTATCTAAGTCTCCAGCCTGCTGGATTGCTGCATCAAAAAACACCTCCGACAAGCAATTGGTCAATTGGTGGGCCATTGAGGCCCTATGGCAAAAAGCCTTGGTGACATGCACAGCAGACCAGACGCGATCTTTTATGTTGTTCAAGATCTGCTCAGCAGAGGCAGTAGTGATTTGCTGGTCTTTGGAGTCGAGAGTTCCCGAAGAGTCAATCCATGTAGAAACATCCTTGGTATCTGGGCCAGGTAACTTAGACTGAGGAACCAACCACTCAGCCTTGAACTGAGAGTCTCTTTGCTGGCGTTTTTTGGAAGCGATATCTTTGTAGGTGGCGACAGATGAAGGCATTTTGGGTTAAATAGTGAGTTTCAGTAGGAATCTGATAATCAGTGGGGAATGGGAAAAATCATGAGGCCAACATAATTTCCAGATCTTATATGGATAGTTATCTCGAGCCATGCATATCATTCCATGCCGGTATGCATATTTCCGATAAGGCACCACCCCGGAAATGGAACCCAGTCGGAAATGGGACACGCGCGAGGAAAAGCGAGTATTCCACCCCGGTGCGGCACCGGGACTCCCGCACATGCCGGCCCGATAAGGTAATAACCATTGGGTTACATTCCGATCTCTCCAAAATATATTGGTTCTGCAATTTCTGTTATCATTTGCAGGAGTAGTATATCGCAAGAGCGGTGATTCCTGAGTTCTCACTTTGTATCGTATTTTTTTTCAGTCCCCCCTTCTTTAACGTTCTTACTGCGCACCACCAATTCCCGCAAGATACGCTAGTGCCCAGGTCCGCGACATTCCTCCATCAATCAAACCAGGGTTCCAATCATCTCTAGCAAACCACTTCCATGCGGATTTGGGGTCAAAAAGTCCCTGGTTGAGACGTAACAAGCCGGCCCAGCCATCGGGGATTCTGTCCACAATACCTGCAAGTTTTTCATCCCACTCTTCTCTAACATAATTAGGACCTCTGATGAAGGACGAAATAGGTGTCAATGGGATCATGTGGATTCCATGAATGTACTCGTTTCCCACGGTTCCACGGCCAAAGAAAGTAGCGTAGTCGATTTTATTCTCAAACAAAATGCCCGAAACCTTGTTTCCTTTGAATTGCGGAGGTTGTTCCTCGTTATCATTCAGGTAAAGCATGTACTTGTTGAGAGAGGTTCTCATGATGGCCAACATTAAGCACGCGTGAGATTCCATTTCTTCGTCTCCGAGCACTTTACCTAAAAGCCTTAAGGCGTAGATGGAATGGTAATCCTCCGAAGAAGATTCCTCGTTTTTGCCATCGCCACTAGGAAATATACCATGAGCAAAAGAGTGGCCATGGAACCAGTCGAAGTTCCTGAACTGGGGGAAATACGGGTCCAAAGTGGACGGGTTCGCGTAGTCCCGGACAAGAGTCAACACGTAATTCTTCACAAGACAGTTATTCTCTTCAAGCCAGCGGGGATCAATACTGGCCACAAGCGCAATGGCGTGTACGTGGTAGCCATAGTGGAAGTGGTGGTCATTATAGTTGCAGTTTCCGAAATCTTCCTCGGGCTTTCCGCAAGAAATGAGCCCCTTCCAGGAATCTTCGTATACCAAGGGCTTTTTCTGGCGGTTCAGCGCATACTTTTCGATGGCGGCCTTAATTTTCGGCAAGATGTCATGGGTCAAGCCTGAGTCCCGCAATATAAAGTGCGCCACATACGCAATGTAGGCAAACTTATCCAACATTTTTCCGCCAAAGTACATCGAGTCCAAGTCACACATGCCTGCTACATCCTGCGTTGATTCGTTGGCTGCTGCACTTGTAATTAAAGATTTGACACTGTCGGTGTAGTTGTCTCCGTTATAACCATATCCCTCAACAGAAGACCAAGGTTCAAACCCAATCTCGAAGGGAAGCTGGTAGAGCTCCACGATAAGCAGATCAGTCACAAAACCACGCATTTGCCCTTTTGTAGGCGAATCCATCACCAAGCCCGAGTCCCTGGAACGGGTGTCTGGACTTAAGTCTACCTGCATGTGAGGAAGGGCAAAAACCAACCCAGAACCAGATTCGGACGTGCCTTGCATCTGGTAATCCAAAGAATAGGTTCCGGTGTGAGTTTCTTTGTGGACATCTCCCGAAAGAGACGCGTCTACGGGAAATCTACCACAACATGAGTCATAGACCTGAGAATCGCCTTTAGCCAATTGGATAATACACTTGGACGAAGGACGGTCCGCAGAGATATGGTGTGGGTCCGTGAGGAAAAGATCGGGCTGAGCAGGGCCTGACACATAGAGCGACCATACGATTTGATCGAACAACTTGACCCAGTATTTGGCCGTTTGGCCATTGTTCACATATCCTACTTTGCGGAACTCCTGGACCCCCACGGCAGAATGAATCACTGGCCACTCCTCTTCGTAGAAGCCCGTGACAAAGCCCATACCGTAGGCCAAAGGCATAATCAAACGACCATAGTTCCATTCTTGGCCACGCGCACGACCCGAGATCTGGACGGTGGACGCAAGTTTCGAGCTCTGGATCACCTTTACATCGATATCCGACCAGCCTTTAGCGGTAAACGCAAACAGTTTAATTCTTGGCGGATTGAAGTAGAACTGCACCGGCACATTGGCAGGATCCGGTCCAAAAACAAGCTGGCTATGCTGGGTGTGGTTTAAGGCTATACCAAAATCTGCATCTCCATCTTTGGCCACCCAAAGCAGGTACGGAAGCGGCCATACAGGAAAAGTTTGATCAGCCAAAAGCAAATTGTTGAAAGTGTTGTTGGTCTGGAGCGGGCTCTCTACGGTGGACCCAACTGGTGGTTGTTGATGGTGCACCCTTGAATATAGTGGAGGAGGACCTTCACAGGAAATAGGTTCACCAAATAGCTTAACCATTTTGAGCGAGTGTTTGGGTAAGACTTTTGGGGATATTTCAGGATTGAGCTTTTTTTATCAAGCCTATTTCTTGGATACTTTTTGTTGGTGTCACAAGTCAATTGTGGTAGAAAGAATGAGTGGTATAATGGATGATTGCTCACAGTGGTCTATATAGAGGCAGTAGTGGTCGCAAGCTGGAGCTTTCTGGGTATAGAGAAGGTTGCAAATTGGATGAAAAAACGTGAATTATGAACGAATATTGAATGAATTTTTAGTTGAGAAAGTGCGAAACAAGTTTATATTTTATTTTCTGATTTTTGGCATAATTACTTGGGCTGATCTTCATCTTCAGTGTCTTGGCCACATTGTTAATTTGCGGTCTTGGGTCACTGTGCAGCCCAAACACTGCCATTGTTAGGATGTGGGTGCGAAGCTACCAGATTTGGACATATCCACAGCAACGCCATGTTTTCCTCTATGGTATGATTAGTGTTTTACCGTCATGTTTTCTGTTTGTTACTTTTTAATAGAATCGACTAGAGTAAATTTGAAAGAACGCTTGTTGTCATTGATAGGAAACTCACCCAAACGTTCGAAACAGAGACCTTCACTGACGACTGCTTTGACGGTTAATAATTGAGCCCTAATTTCGTTGTGGAGACAGATTTCACACATAATAGGGCAATAACCGAGGAAGTATCAAGTACCACAAATCCCCGTGTGAATTCTTTTGATTAATGACGCACATGAGTATGTGTTTTACTCCAATATCATGTTTGTGATTACTTGTTCTAGCATTTATATTGGACGCGTCATTTGTAGTATCCTCCCTTTCCCATACACAGCACAACTAGATCATGTTAGCAATGTTCCCACAAAATATTATTGCATAAAAATTTCAAGTGACCCAAAACATTGGATCTTTCGTGCCACAAGCAATGGTTGCCCGCCGAATTGACTTGCCAAGACTATCTACTGTGAATAGTACTAACATGGCACCACTCTCGTTGTGACAACGACATCTGAGCACTGCCTGAAAACGGCCTTATTAACACGAATTTTGCCTAAGCCACCCTTAATTTATTAAGGGAACTTCACAGCAAAACTAGATCTTTTTGTGCATAGCGAATAATTATTCTACAGTTACTATCAACACTATACTGATCGGGGAGACAAGTGGGTTCACTAAGTTTCCAGTTGCATCAGAAACACCTACAAATTAAAACGTTTGGATTAATAAAGAACATCGACAAAACATATTTGTATCAAAATCATCAACATAAAGAGAAGAGCCATTAGTACATTGTTGAAGATTGTATTCAATATTTTGATTTCTCGGCGAAAATCCATATCAGGTGATATCCGAATATTATTGAAGCGAATTTCGGAGCTAATGCCAAGCTTACACACCCACCCCCGTGGCTAAAAAATATTCGTATAATCCAGAAGAATACAAACAATGCAAGGTTACTAAGAAATCGTGTGTACGGCGGAAAGTATTTCACCACAAAATCTTCTAAAAGTTGAATTTGTTCTGGTATGGCCTCACTCTATTCATATGAACCAACCAAACAGTCTTCTACTTCTCTTATACTATGTAGACAATGCCATCAAAAATTGTTCTTGCTCCCGTAGCCTGCACCATCAACATTAGTTTTGGCCGAAAAGACTCAACTTTTAAATCTTTTGACGGCGAAATTCCCGAACTCAAAGCCGGTGAGTTGAAAGTCAAGGTTTTATATATCTCTCATGAGCCCATACAAAGAATGTGGATCGAGCCAAACCAGCGTCCCAAAAAAAACAATAATTACCTCCGATTTTGAAAGGTGATACCCTCACGAACTAGTTATATAGAGAGGAGTTGACTTAAGGTGCGCAAATTATGTAAAGTGTTTTTCAGTGGTGTACTCTATTGGGCTGCGAGATTGTGTTTCCGAGGCAAATATCACAACCAAAGTTGACAAGTCGCTCTCCTATGAATCGTACTTATCGGCCACTGGTATCACTGGTTTGACCGCATACTTTGGGTTGAAAAAGAATAGGGAAACAGGAGGAGGGACAAACCATCCTTATTTCCGATGCTTCAGGTGCTAGTGGTTTAATGGCTTTGCAACTTGCGAAATACATCTTCAAGGTTTCCAAGGTGGTTGGTATTGCTGGCTCAGAAGATACGTGCAAGTGGGTGGAGTCTTTGGGTGTCAACCTCTGTGTCAACTACAGATATGCCAATCAACAACAGAAATTGGACAAGTACATTGGATAATACCATTTCGATGTGTAGTTTGACCATGTAGGAGGCGAAATATTGTACTATGCGTTTACCAGCCTATCTAGATGACCAGGTTGTTGCCCGTAGATCCATACTTGAATACAACGATAAATCCAAGAGAGCGGTCGATTCGTGGACAGAGAGCATCATCAACCGGAGGGATTGATTGTATTCGACCACTTCTCCGAGCCTCCTAATGCAATCAAGGAAATTAGGGCAATAATCAAAAGCGAAAAAGTGTCAGCGACAGAAGTCATCCACGTAGAGGACATGTAAAAATTTGCGAGATCCCTCGAAACGGTCCCTCGAAACGGTCGCTCGGATCTGGCACAGGTTGTTAAGCGAGGCGAAGCCAAGAGGTCAGTTGTTGACCAAGTTGACATAAGACGCGGTGAGATAGGGCTATGTACAACCCCAAATATATTCATGTTATATGCTAGGTATATTTTATCGTCTAGTGCTAGTGTGAAATAAACTCTCGAACTCTATGATTCAAATAGCGAGCTATATATCACCTATCCCAAATCACTGTTGAAGACATCGCAATTTTGCAGGTCCATTGGCACGACATATCAATTGATGGAGATACGACTGAATATTACAAAATCATAAAGAGAAACAAACCCCCGTAAGGTACTAAATCTGCATTTATTTTAACTATATTCCATTGTTTTGTCAACAGAGAACACTTTAAATTCTCATTGCCAAAGCAACCTCGATCAAATTGACGCGATACAAAATGAAATAAGATGAAGTCAGTCTTCAAATATCTTGCTAACTAACTATTATTCGGAAATATGAATATCTAGCATGATCAATATGTACCAAAGTTTGGTAGCGTGCCATTTTGTGGTGCTTGGAGGTGGATTTCCTTCCAGGCACTGATATAAGCCATGCTAACTTGTTTGAAAATTTGTAGCGCCTGAAATGCTATATTACATACACACATTGTTATAAAGGCAGCAGCAATGGCCCATATGAGAGTAGCTAAAGGGAAGGCATCCATTTCCATGTTATTACTGGGGTATAAAAATTAGAAAACGAAAAAAGGAACGCCTTATCAAGGAAATGTGAGATCCCAGCCAATGAGGGTCGCGTGTACTGTATCTGCAGGTGGACCTACATGCCCGCCAAAAAACAACATGTCAACAACCCGAACTTTTCGAAGTGCCAACGAGGGTCATTCAATTCCTGTGCTGTTTTTTCATCGCTCTTCAAAATGTCAGCACTTCATGTATGCGTGCAAATCTCTGACATATTAAGGTATAAATCCAAGTCATTCCCTTCAGTGTAGTATTCCAGACAGATACGTTTAACCATGGACTGCATATACGATATACAATCATCATCCAGAGTCTAAGCCTCCGGAGATTGGCGACGTGCATATAAATCCTCTTTTCACCATTGCTGAGATTTTTCGAGATCTGACATCTGCCCAAAGGTTAGAGATTCCTCCAGGATTTGTACAAATAAATATGGTATTATATTGAATCTATTAGCTGTATAAAGTTAATTAAAAAAAAACATCATAAAACCGGATCTAACACAGATGAGCCAAAATGTAACAAATAACAAATAGAACACAATTCATGCCCAACGGCCCACTTATTTTTAACAAAAATAGGCCTTCATGGACTCGGGGAACCCACACTTCCAATCGACATCGAGTATATTCAACTAATTAATGTAACTGCCAAGCCTGGGTTTAAATGATGGCGAATTCCTAACAAGCTGAGCCATTATCACAAGGCTTCACACTAGGATCACTAGGTGCACCAGCAGAATCCCGTAATGGGTTATTGAGTTCCGCCAAACGTATCTCTTTTTTTACGTTGCGGCTTGAAATCAGATCGAACGTTAAACAGACAATAAGGGTTATCCAAGTAAGCAGTACAAAAGGATTGGTCTTGTTTCCCATGGTAAATCTGACGGAAGAGTACGGGAGTGGTCGAACGTAGAAAGGAATCTATAACATATTGATTGACCGTTCCTTGCCTTGACACGTGACACATGCCACATGACACGTTTGACGTGACCTGTGACTTACACTCTGCTTACAGTGCGAGTACATAAAGAAACAACGGACCATTTGCTACAGTCTTCATATTCGTTTATGCAGGTCAAACTGAATGAATTCATTCTATTTCCCAAACACGTTAGAGTTACAGGATTTATAAGAATAATTCGTGTTCTGAAAACTATGAATTGTCGCCGCGAA
>JAJMIV010000497.1:0-11081 GCA_030563445.1 Metschnikowia gruessii
GACTTTCTCAGCACGACGTGTTTCTCAAGTAGTGTGCGTACCAATATATGGAACTGAACCCTCACCCTGCCAACAAAAGATAGACCGTGCGAGATGTAGAAAGAGATTAGGTCGATTTACCAGAGAAAGATAAGCATATGATATATACAACATATACACATCCAATGGAATATGCTCGAATAAGCGGGAGCCGAGTAACTGTCAGCATCTGCCGTCCGTAAAGCCTGTGTATACATAAGAGCGCATCTAACAGGTTGTCATAAATTCCAACAGAATGTAGCAGCAACGACTCATCTCAGAAAATTCCCCAAAAAACTACTGGCATCGAGTTAAGCAAAACAACGAAGTAAACACATGCTTCATAGCCTAATAATAGTGTCTAGTAGTGCTGTAACTAGAATAATAATGCCAGACAAAATAAATGTTTAGTTCAGATGTCTTTGTTTTTCCCCTTATTCAATACCAGACGAGCTACTTACTAGTATAATTACATATTATAAGCAACAATCAATCTAGTATCACCAATCTACTTCTTCCTACTTTTATAGTTACAGAATACAGTCATGCCTCGTATTAATACTACTGCAAGAACTGCTGCTGCAACTCTCAACGCCATCTTTGTTAAAGGATGGCTAAGTTCCAACCTTTCCCATCACATACACTCGGAAGTACGCTTACAATCTGTGGCGTGTACTTTTAACGCTGCGCTGGTGTCGTCTCAACAGTAACAATTCCTGATATCTCTGGATACAGCAATTGAGAGCTAGAAATAAATCGCCTTACTCCATATATTGTACATTTATAATTGCTACAAAAAAGGAGCTTTAATTTATAATGATGTATATTCCAAAACCCAACTGAACAACTGGAAAAACAAATACACATGAGTGATTGCTTTCACATGAATACCCGCATTCATAAGTATTTTTACGAATGATTATCCACGCCAGCAATCTCGAAAAGCAAATGGTTAGAGAAGAGAATAAACAAGGGGATAACAAATTCCGGATTCAACCTAGAGCTATCTAGATGAGCAAAGCCAAAAGAGGAGCAACCAAAATAGTCAGAATCACTGACATGTGTGGAGATGCTCCCTCAAGGATAGACACAGAGGATGATCCTGGGACAGGAGCAGAGGAAGAACTAGACACAGACACAACAGTTGCACTGCTTTGGATATTTCCATCATTCGAGGCGACATTCGTAGCAACAGAAGCATCTAAACCTCCGTTAGATCTTGAGCTCGAACCATAGGAGCTAGATGAGCTGGTTGTTATCTGTCCAATGCCTCCAGCGATTCCTTGAGAGCTAACTATGGTTTCGCCAACGTAAGATTGTGTTACTGGTGCGGTAGTGGTCTTAGAACTAGTACCCGTACCAGTAACTCCATGTTTGCACTTTGGACAGTAAGTCAGAGTGATTGTAAATGTTGTGACAGAAGAGAATCCAGTACCATGGGTTACTGTAGTGACTCTGGTAAGGATCTCGGTTGTGTAGCTTGGCTCAACAATGCTAGATGGACAGTGTGTGGTGGTCAACGTCGCTGTCTTAAACTCGGTAGCACCAGTTCCGTCAATAGATGTAACGATGACAGTTCTGGTCTCAGTGGAGTAACCAGGTTCATTGACAATACCCGTAACAGGACAATATGTGGTTGTGAATGTTGATGTAATAAGTTTAGTAGACCCCGAAACATCGGTAGAGGTGTGCACAACAGTTCTTGTATCAGTGGTGAGGCTTGGCCTATTATCCACAGAAGTTGGACAGTACGTCGTAGCAAAAGTGGAAGTAACAAGCTTAGTAGCGCCTGAACCATCCGTGGATGTCGTGATAATGGACCTGGTCTCAGTGGTGAAGCTTGGCTCAATAACACGACTAGAAGGACAGTGGGTTGTCGTAAAAGTGGATGTAACAAGTGTAGTAGCACCTGAATCATCAGTCGAAGTACTAAAAATGGTTCTTGTCTCAGTAGTAAAGCTGGGCTGAGTGGTTGAGTTCTTTTCACGAGTCACAGAAAACCGCGTAGAAGAGGCACCATGATACAGGTCACTATCGACTGAATAGAATGACACAGTTGAAGTCGAGGCTAATCCTGTCGTGTAATCAGCAGATACCACAGTTTTCGAGTCATCAACACCAGTTGTTGTTGTATTAGAAGGACCAACCAAAATACTGGACAGTTCAACAACAGATTCAATAGATGTTTCGATGGCAGAGGCACCCAGAGAAATACCGAATGATTTCAACGACGAAATAGAGGCGAAAGCTTGACGGGTGGACTCGGTAGTCACGATAAAAGAACTGGACTCCGTGGGCGTTGGGACATATGTCTTCGTAAAGATACTACCAGCAGAGTGAGATTCATCGGAAGATGCACCCGATACCAAACTAGTCTTATCATTGAAAAGAGTAGGTGGCTTAACAGACGAAGAAGTAGAAGATAAACTTGCCACAGAAGATCCAGAAGTAGACGTACTGGAAATAGTAATAGGAGCAGTAGCAGAATAATTTGACTGAGAAGAATAGGAAGAGACATCAGCAAACTCATGAGAACGGGGATCCACAAAGGAACTAGCGGATCCAACAGTGTGACTTTTCGAAGACTCAACAGCAGAAGTCTGAACAGCAGAATACTTATTCGCAGATGAAATTCCAGGTGTGGTCGAATACTGCACAGTAGAAGCACTAGAATAACCAGCAAACGACGTAATGGTAGAAAGAATCAGCGAGGTACTAGAGGTGGAGCTTGAATCATTCTGACTAGTTTGGGAAGTGGCAAAAATCGGATCACCAGAAGTCTTCGTAGTAGTTGAACTGAAATCTGACAAAGGAAACAGTGAAATAAACCTTCCACTAGTTTCATAATTAGGATTTGTAGAGGGAGTAGTATCCGCTCCAGCTGTGTAAGCATCTGAGATTGTGCCAGGAACCACCGTTTGAATGCCCTCATGACTAGAGTAAGCCGACACTATCGTGTGAGATCCAATCGAGGTCGATGTGACATTTGAATAAAGCACTGGATGGCCTATAATCATGGGAGTATTAACCAGAGAAATGGTTGCATAAGTCGAGAAAGACCCAACCGAGGTAGAAGCCTGGGCTGAATGGAAAGCTGGCCGCCCAATCCATACAGAAAAGTCCAGAGATTTACTCTTGCCGGAGGAGTCAGGTTCAGTCGACGAAGATCCAGATCCGCTCACAGTAGAAGAGCTGAGCGACTGATATACTGGACGTCCGATAACACGAGGACTACCGATTTCAGGTACAGTATCGCCGGCTGAATCAGATCCAGATCCAGTAGAAGAGGATTTAGTTTCAGATTCAGTCGACGAAGATCCAGATCCGCTCACAGTAGAAGAGCTGAGCGACTGGTATACTGGACGTCCGATAACACGAGGACTACCGATTTCAGGTACAGTATCGCCGGCTGAATCAGATCCAGATCCAGTAGAAGAGGATTTAGTTTCAGATTCAGTCGACGAAGATCCAGATCCGCTCACAGTAGAAGAGCTGAGCGACTGGTATACTGGACGTCCGATAACACGAGGACTGCCTATTTCAGGTACAGAATCGCCGGTTGGATAAGATCCAGATCCACTCACAGTAGAAGAGCTGAGTGACTGATATACTGGACGTCCGATAACACGAGGACTACCGATTTCAGGGACAGAATCACCGGCTGAATCAGATCCAGATCCAGTAGAAGAATATTTGGTTTCAGATTCAGTCGACGAAGATCCAGATCCACTCACAATAGAAGTTCTTGGTGGATGATGTGGAAGCCCAATGACTTCAGGTTCATAAGACAGAACCAAGATGTCATCAGAATCATGAGATACAGATGGTACAGAAGTCTCAGCCGAATGAAAAACCGGCCGTCCAATAATCAAGGGAGTATCAATCAGAGACAAAGTTTGAGCAACAGGGGGCGAAGGAGTCGAAGCAGATTCTGATGCGTTCGCGGAAGCAGTTCTGATTGGGTGTTGTGGGAGCCCAATGATAGCAGGCTCAAAGACCAGAGACGTATCATCGGTAGAGTGGGATTCAGTCGAGGTGGAGGCTTTAACAGGATGGAAATGTGGAAGACCAATGATCATAGGGTTATACACCAGGGTCACAGTGGCTTCGGTCAAGTGAGATTCAGGAGAGTTCGAAGTTTCCACTGGGTTGGCGTGTGGCCGCCCCAAAACAAGCGGAAAGTCAAAGAATGAAGAAGTTTCTTCGGTTGAAGGTTCAAGTGAGACAGTAGTCTCAGCGGGGGTGGGAAGGGGCATTCCCCCACCATGATGATTGATAACCAAAGCCGATACCAGGCCGACGAGGTACGCAGTGACCACGGACACTGAGCCTATATTGGGTTTCATGATGTATTGACTTCAATATGGATAAAACTGAACTAAAGAAAAAAAAAAGAAAGGAAAAAACAATAAATAGAAATTTAAACAGGAAATCCGTATCTTAATAAGGATTGCCGCTCACATTCCTGAAAAACTGATTATTTGGTAACACGACACTACGTAGACCATGCTGCAGCAAGACTTTTGCATTGCGGTAATTCTTTCCGTTGGAGCAGAGATTCCAAAGTTTGCGAAGTCATCTTTTGACACCCCATCGCAACTTGGATTACTTCCGGGAAGAGTCAGAACTTTCTAGCTGTGGCGCTTATTGTGCCTAGTATATATTATTTTCATAAGCAAAAAAAAGTCAGAAAGGCCAGAGCATGGTTGGACTTTCAGATTTACTCAGATGATTGAAGACTTAAAAACTATGGTAGTTATAGGGATTCGCATACACCCATGCCATCTTGGCCGATGCTTTCTCGTAGAGTTTTTCCGAAAAGTTTTTCCGAAAAATACCTCAGCATGTTGCATGAAAAAAATTGCACAATGCACCTACATTCCGGATTAGGTCTCTGTACCGAAGATGAACTTCGTTGCTTGCAGTTGTGGCTTAAGACATGAATCTCGAAAGACCCGGTACTTCCAAATCTCCTACTTTCATTACTAGCAAGTGTTCACTTTTTTTTTGTTTCCTTAAAAAAAGTTTGAGGTGAGTATCGAAATTGGAATAGATCTCATGATCTCAATCCTCCAAATGGTTCTTCGGTTTTTCGGGCCTTAAAATATTTTGCCCGGGCTTTTCGTACGAACCTTTTCGGACAGGGGAGTTTGTATCATTCGGGAATGTTGGCAAGATGCAAGACCCAGCAGCCATTACCCGCGGAACAATTTGTCAGGTACCTTGTTTGTTTAAGCAACTTATCGGGTATTTATGACTGGATCTTCTACTAAAAAGCTTCAATTAACATAATCATATAAACCCCCTAACAGACAAGATGAATTGATATAAAACGGAAAGCCTTTTTTCTTTCTTTTTTGCAATGGTAGGAGAATCACCGGCAGGGGGTGCGTCAAACACAGTGGGCCAATTGGAGGTGGTGGCTTGGCCGAAAAAAAAGCAATTTGGCCTGCATGTAGTTATTCTTCCGGAATTGGTCGATACGAACGATTCGCAAGCGATTTTCGTTTATGTAGATCGCAAATACAGGCTTGTTTGCTTTTGCCCTTACTCTAGCATGCTGGAATGGTTCCTTAATTCTTGTGAAGTAAGGTGCTACTTTCAATTCAAAATAAGCTACTATAGCAAGAAGGCTTTATTTTTAAGCAGATTCGGAGTGTGATTTGTATTTTATGGCATTCTAGAAAGACAGTGTTCAGGAAATCATAAGTTTCGCAGTTGAGATTAATGTAATGGGTAAAGTCTTGTAATGCAATCTTGCTTCATCCAGCGAAGCAACCGCGGAAAGGGTTGTATCCTAGGACTTCCAGAACCCCACTAAAACACGACAGACCTCGCGAGGACCGCTAATACCTGCTCTATACGAAAAATTGAACGAGCCTATGGGAATAAGAGCTCCGAAAAATAGCCCTTGGTTGCTTTATGTGGACTTACCGGCAAAAAGCATTAACTTAGAATATAAAGCAAACTCACAAATTTAGTTTAGGATACTTTGGATCAGAATATCATACGATGCACAAGCCCGATATTTGCTTTTTTTTTTCTTTTTCTTTCAAAGATATCCTTCATGATAACTTTTATTCCCACTATAAAATCATGACAACAATGAATATTGCATCACCTCATTTGCGTGATTTCGAAACGGAAAAATGAAGTCGCAGGTCTCCACCACGGCGAATGGCAACACAATATAGACGCATCTTATGGTATGGATTGCTTGAGGTACGTAACAGTGTTACTTAGAAAGCACATGTTAAAGAAGTGACTTTCATCTCGGGACAGAGGCAAGAAAAAGATATGTAGCACTTCATTTTTTGCAGTTTTTTTTTTTTTTTTTTTTTGTAAAAAAAAAGGGGAAGAATTTATAGCAAACTTTTGTGAATCCTTTAAGTTCCTTACCTTTTCAAGAGACGCCTCTATCACCCAAATAACCAGTCGTTGCATGAAATATTTTCTTATCCATCCCAGAAAAAACTGCCGACCCTCTCAAGGAAATAGAATATCGGGAAACATAAAGCATGTAACAGTATTTGGCAAATCTACAACAGATGTTAGCAAATAATACAAGTAGAGGTGAGATTTATCTCGCTGGGCACAGGAATGTGTGAAACCCCTGATATACTACAAAAAGGAAACACCCACAGGAAAACTTCCAGTGCAATATCGCAGGAGAGTCTAAAGAGAGCTCCTTGGAAACCAGATGAGCCAGAGGTAAATGAACTTCGGTCAAGCAGCGATACGCTTTATATTTTCATAATACATAAATAGGACCCGGAAATGAACTCAATACTGGTCTAAACAATACGTTTATACGGCGTTGACGTCGAAACAAGCACATCCAGTCACTTACAAATATCAGAAACAAGGATAGTGGAAGGAACACGTAAGGTAGACCAGCTTTCGAGGATCCAGTTCACACCCCCACGTACTCTCTATGCTCACACTTAGTTCAAGAAGTCACTGTTGTAATACAACTCCATCTCATAGTCAGGCTGAAATTCGGTATAAAGCATCTCGGGATCTCCATCCACTTGCTCTGTGAAATATGCCTCTTCATCACCACACACCTTCAACTTTTCCCCAGGTCTGAGTGCAGCATCCGCAAGTAACTGGCACTGACAGCTTTTCTCCATTAATGTGAAAAGATAAGCCGCCTCATCGACGGTAGCACCCACAGTTAAAAGGCCGTGGTTTTGTAAAATGACACCCTTTCCGTCACCAAGCGCACTGGCAATAGCAATACCTTCATCTTCATCAATAGCAACTCCACCAAAGTCAGTGTACACGCTGTGACTTTTGTAAAAAGTGCAAACATCTTGGTTGATCATATCCAAAGGCCTTCCCAAAGCTGAGTATGCCTTGCCGTATGTGGAATGTGTGTGACAGGCCGCAATGACATCTGGTCGAGCCTTATGAACGGCAGAGTGGATCGCAAAACCCGCAGCATTGATGGCAGTTTGCGGGCCATCAGGGAGAACGTTACCAGATTCATCGCAATGGACTAAATCACTGGCTTTGATTAACCCAAAATGTTTGCCCAAAGGATTAATCCAAAAAGTATCAGGGTCCACAGGATCTCTCAAAGAGATGTGACCCGCGGTACCTTCAGTATAGCCCTTTCTTGCAAATACGCGGAAGGCACCGGCCATACGCTGCTTGGCCCATGTTCTTTCCTCGTGTTTGTTTGAAAACTTAGGTAGAGGGTATGGGTGTGGCATACCCTTAGCGATATTATGGGAGCCTCTTTCGATCAAAGGGTATGATTTTTTGTCAATAGTTGTAGAAACGTTTGAAGTTGGCGACATGTTATATATGTTTTTCTTTTGTAAGGTAAGAAGGATTAATAAAAAAGGTAAAGCAAAATTCAAAGTTTGTGACTGGTTTATATATCTGGTGCTCACATCGATAAGGCGAGCCGATGACATCTCCGGATTTGGCAATTGCCGCGCGCATGTTTCTACGCCGCGTCTGGGCATCCTCGGTTCCATTTTAAGAAGCTAGCGAGGGGTCTTAGGCGCCCTTAGATATCTCCAATACTGAGCGGTTAAAGGTCACACCATGTCAAATGATGAGAATAAATATTATCTTATTGCTTTTTGAAGATATTCGAATTGAAGGGTGGCATGAAAGGTGATCGGCGCTTTCTCTCTTCGCCATTTGTTACCCGGCTACCAACAACCAAAAAAGGAGTGCTTTTCCCTTTTCTTTACGTCGACTGGGGTAGAAACACTAAGAAAAGTGACGATGAAGAGGAAATTCATAAAAGGGAATTATACCAGCATTTTCATTAAAGGAAGAAGTTGTGTGCCATCATACTTATATTCACGAGGGAACAGTGTAATTTTTACTACACAAAAAAAAGATCAAATTATTTCAGTTCTAGGTAAAAGCGAAACAGTGAAAGCCTTTTTTCCTTGAATTAATCGAATTTCTTGACGCAACCCTATTATTTTGCTGGCCCTCTTAGCGATTGAAAGTGGCTCTGGAGCTAACCACGTGTCAAGTCACGTGCCATATCACGTGTCGTGCTTTTGACCGGCCCCGCCGCCGAGTGGCACACTGAAGTCAGTGGCCGGGCCCGGTAATATACACACCAGATCTTCGATAAGGCGGGTCGGCTCCGAATTGGTGTTCACTGCAGGAAAATGGCCATTTGGGCACCTCTATCACCGAAAACAAGGCTTATGGAGCCCTAGAAAAGACATTGCCCAGTGTTGTCTTTTCCCCGATCCTAACTTATATATCTCGCACTTGCTTGCTTTTTGAGACTTCCTAATCACAACTTTTTTGAGCTTATCGAAGCTGCGAGGGTTTGGTTTTCATCTGTGCTAAGAACATGCTGGGGTCCTGGATAAAAAGTACCTTCTGGGTATCTATACTGCTCAATATCCTATTGGGGTGCTTGGTCCTATACTATACATCCGCTGCTACTAAAATCCAGATTCCTTTATTGACCTCTTCCTTTTCTGACTCGGAGTCAGGACCCTCCTTCCAAAATGCAACGGAAAATTACTTGAAATTCCCAATTGACTTCGAGAATGCAACAGCAGTTTTCAATAGTGTATATGGGGTTGTCAAGGAAAAGGACGCCAATATGAATCCTGTTGGTGTGAACTTTTTCCCGGCATATCTTCCTCCAAACACTATGATGTATCATAGTCGCGAAGACCCGAATATCCCTGAACTGTTCGAATGGATTGCCATGGATTACGAGTTCAGCTACACCTTCGCTCATTTTAACCGAGGCAAATCAAGAAATAGATCACAACGTCCACCCCCAGAGAAACCTGACAAACCTGAAGAACCTGGTCAACCTGGAGAACCCGAAAAACCTCCCAAATTCCCTGGAATTCCATTGGGTGGTGTTCTGCGAAAAGATCCTCCAAGCACGCATGAAGAGCAGCTTATCAACTCACAGAAGAGTAACCTAGAGAAGCGTGTTCCCTTTGGCTCAGGACCTTCTTACTTGCTTACTTTTAGAAACAAAAAACCATTAGATAAATTAATCTTCTTGGACGGAGCATCAGCTGCGAAAACCTCAAGCGGAGAAATGGACCAGCAAATGATCCTCAGCCAACAGGAAGATGTTGATGGTTATGTTCGGGAAAGAAAAGCTGCAGATAGAATATGTCAGTGGGGTGAGTCTTTTGGGCTCCAAGGCGTGGTGAGACTCGAGGTTGGGTTTGAAATAATCTTGTGTGATTTTCACAGAGATGCAGAGCTTGTGTCTAACGTGACTTTATACAATGTGACCAAATTGGCTGGATTTCCATATGAGAATCCAGAGCCACTCACCGACTTAGAAAAGTCGAGATCTGAGCTTATCGACCGCTGGCAGTCAATGAGCAGCTTTGAGTGGATGCAAGCAGGGGGGAATGTGAACGATGGAGATGAGAGAATCTTGATTGACTTTTCAAATATGGTTACCCCATTGAACAAAACGTGGATTGACCCCGACCCATACCAGAGAAGAATTAACAAGATTCCTCAGGCACTTAAGGACAATATACTCTCGGATCTTGAAGTTACGTTGTCGAAAGGTGCTGATCCCTTTTATCAAACAGACTGGCGCCAAATCAGTGGTCATATCATTGACAAATTTTCGCCAATGCTCATTGATTTCAACAACACCCTTACCATCTTTGAACATACCATGAATTTGGACCTCGGCCTGGCCTTGAAAAATGCTTCTGAAAACCTCTCGGCGTCTACGTATAATTTCATCAGAAGATACACTGATGAAAATACATTAGACGAGTCAATCCTGAGATCGCAGGCTTTGAAATGGGCTATTGAGGACTACGCACATAACACTTTTAAAATCAGAACCCCCCTGGACAGATTGATTTACTCGTCTGTGTATAAGGTTACAAAGGAAGTTATCTCGACGGTTTTTGAGCTTTATGATGTTTCTATGGAAATACTTCCCGAGTTCTACCTCGCACCTTCGGCAACCCAGTACAATAAACACAAGGATATCTTGGTCGAGAAAAATGAAAAGCTAAGAACCCTTTTGAAAAATTTGGGATGGTCAGCATTTACCAAATGTTCCAAGGCTTGCGGTTGGAATGAGGTCTGCGCCGTGCCCGGATGGGGGCCCGGTCCAATGGGTTGGTGGTCTGGTAAGAGAACCTCCTTGCACTATGAAGGGGGAAGTTATCGAATCAACAGTGACCTTCAATGTATTAGTGTGAACTTCAATAGATAAGGGCTGTTCAACTCCGCATAAGACATTTTATGACTTTATATAATACACTAAACGCAACATCTTTAATCGCATATGTCTAATCAAAAATGTTTGCGAGAATGTCCATAGAAAAGGGCCACGGTGTTTTGCACATGGTAAACTTTTCTATAGATCTGAGAAGCCCATGATTCAAAGCGGAAGTCTTAACATATTTGAAAATATTTGAAGGTTGGTGTGAGGTACCTCATATCATGCACTACTAACACATCTGATACTCGTACTACATTTGCTGCTCATACGTGGCATCTTCCACGGTGGCTTAGCAATATCGTCTCTTATAGACACTCCTGAGGAAAACCTTAAATAGAGGCGATTC
>JAJMIV010000500.1:0-11043 GCA_030563445.1 Metschnikowia gruessii
ACACTTGCGGTTTCCCTTCTTTGTGAATTTCTTAACTTCGCTATGTTTTTTTTTTCTTGTAATGGTTCACAAAAATGGGGAATTTCAAACTGACACGTATCACCATACAAAGTTCCCAAAGGACAATGTTCTATGTTTTCTTTGGTCACACTCTATCCTTATGCAGAATATTTTTGAGTATTCTCCTAACTTTGAATACATTGTGATTTTTAATTCTGCCTCTCTTTATGCGCATATGGAAATCCTGGCCTTAAAGTGTACAAAATCCAACCTAAGCCAAGGATATCATTAAATGAATTACCCGCTGGTTTTACACGCCTAACATAGTATATCAAATTCCAGGATACGTTTCTATATGGGGATTGATTTCGACCTCTTACGGGCCTTTCAAGACTATCATTGGCATGCCAAGTATTTTTGTCTCTACGGTCCACTATTTTCATTCGTTTATTGATCTATATAAATTAATTCAAGTGTGGCTGATACTCTCTGGACACAATGTTCCATGAGAGTATTGAGCTCCAAAACAAACAAGAATTGCACCTGTTCCTTGAACATGTGAGATAGAGAGATCAAACAGTATAATACACTGTTTGCGCCTCTTGGGAAGAAGCGTAGACAGAACCCCAGTACCCACGATGGCGCTTCGTAAATTACCATGGGACCTCGCTGACAAAATAAATGCGATACGCAAGTGGTATCACGCAGACGAGAAGTACGCCGGCCATTCATCATACACATTCCAATGACCAGAGCGGAGAAACAGGGATCAAAGTTGTTGCAGAGAAGCGCAAGAGCTTTAAAACTGGAAACTTTGGTTGTTGGAAACACCAAAGCCGTACGAGTCTCCGTAAGCTTCGGGCTGCAAGCCGTCCTCGTTGAAGCCATCTTCCTCGTCGGCACCAAAGTACTTCTCGATGATCTGGTAGGCCTTGTTGTAAATGTTTTCGTTACTGTTGGCTTGGCAGTTGAAGATTTTCTCCATTCCACCGGCCTCCTCGATGAACACGGCGTATTCGTTGGTGGCAGATTGTCTTTGTTCCTTGTCCAAGTCACCGATCTTCAAGATGTTGACCAAGGAGTCCAAAGTGACCTCGACGATCTTCAGGTCAGCAACTCCCAACAAGTCACACAAAGGCTTGATACAGCCTTGCGACACCAAGTAACGGATCTGGTTGGGGTTGGCCAAACCACCGGAACTGGCGTTGGAGATGGCCCAACATGCCTCCTTCTTGGTCTTGTATTCGCCCAGAGCCAACAAGCGGATGATAGGTGGAATCAAGTTGGCGTCGATCACGGCCTGTATCTGCTCAGCATTGCCTGCTGTGATGTTAGAAATAGTCCAACACGCCTCTTTCCTGAGAGTCTCCTTAGGTGCGTTCAACAATGGACCCAAATGCAGCAACACGCCGGCGTTGATCATGACCTGGGTCTGGATATCAGTACCGGTGACAATGTTACCGATGGCTCTCAAAGTAGGGGTCTGGACCAAGGTGGACTCGTGGTCCAACAATTCAACCAAACGGTGGGGAATACGGGCGTCAATGACGGCCTGGATGGCCTCCGAAGGACCGTCACTCAAGTACGAAACGGCCCACGCGGCGTCCACCAAGGTCTCGGCATCTACCGAGTAGATCAACTTGGCCAAAGTGGGGATGGCCTGTTGAACCACGTTCCAGTTGGGTTGCGGGTTTTTACCTCTACACAAGTTCGACAAGGTCCAGGTGGCGGTCCTGATCAACGAGAGCTTGGTGGTGTTGAACAAGGACAAAACAGGCTCCATGGCACCGTTCTCCAACACGTAGTCTCTGTACGCAGTACAGTCACCAGCAACATTACCCAAGGCCCAGATGGCTTGCTCCTTGACCTCCAAAGACTGGGAGTAGAGCAATTTGACAAAATGAGGCACGGCACCAGACTCCACCACGACCTTGGTTTGGTCCGAGGAGCCCGACGCAATGTTGGTCAATGCCCAAGCTGCTTCAAGCTGTAACATATCTGGGTGGCCCTCCTGCATGAAGCCGACGAGTGTTGGAATCACGCCCGATTGGATCACGAAGTCGATGGGCGGGTTGTGTTCTTTACTTAACACCTGTCTAAACTTGACGGTGGCGTTCAACCGGTTGTCAAAGTCGGCCAGTTGGATCATTTCCATCATTTTGGGCAAATCCTGCTGCAATTTGCCATAAAACAGCAGTTCCTCGTGGGATCCAGATAACCCAAAGTCGTCGAGATCATCTTCGTCTTCGGACTCGTTGGCCAACAGGCCGTTGTCGGCGTAATTCCGTCTTTTGGCCAACACCTCCTCACGCTTTTGCTTACGCAAATCGACCTGGTGAGTCTCTCTTCTACGTCTCAACTCATCACTCTGGAACCGGCCCTTGTTCTTGAAATTGGTCCGGCGATACTCCGGGATAAACTTGTTGCTTGTGTCGTCCATTGGCAAAGTGGGGAAATTTCCTTATTTGGTTGTGGGTGGGTTTTCCGATGAATATGTTGTCAAAGGAAATCGACCTTTTTTTTTGCGTTTGGTACTTCTAAATGCAAAAGGTTGTAGGGGAACAGAAAAAATATATCGCTGGAGATGGTGGTGCCAGAATGCCGCGCGTTTCTGCAGGACGGCGAGATTGCTCTAGATGCTAGGGTCAGCACAGTGGCCACTATTGATGGATTTTTTTGGTTGAATTAGGGAAATTGTGTTATTGTTTTTGGTGTATATTCAAATTTTAGAGATTTCCCTTTACTAAGTGGGTTTGTGGTTGAAGTGCTGGAGTCAAAGGTGGGGTATCGCAACGTAGTGGGGTTGCTCACGTGACCGGGTCTCGCCTTTCTCGCCTTTCTCGCCGCACTTGCACTGTTTCCTTTCATACCCAAGCATGCGACTCGGCACAGGACAGAAAAAAGAAGGGGAAAGAAAAAAAAGGTGTTAGAATTAGAATTAGTGTGGTGTGAAGGAATTTAGGTGTGTGAAGTTAACGGAGAGTAAATTTGAAGATGGTTAGGGTTGTTGGCTTAGTTGACTGACTTGTTGACTGGCTGTTGACTGACTTTTTTTTAGCGTAGTGTCTACATTTATTAAGGTCCAACAAGTTGGTGTCAAAGAGAAGTACTCAAAAAGATGTGTTGATAGACATGTTTCTAGATGGGAAGTAGCATTTAAGGGTAGTATCAACTGTATTTGTTACCTCTCCGCAGCAAAACCTTGGCTTTGAAAATGTGCTGGTTTTGGTAACACTGTAATTTAGTCTTCCTTAGATGTTCCTTTGGGGCCACAATAAAAAGTAGACCGTTGAAAACTTCGGCTAAAAATTATATGAGCTTCCGTTTTTGTATCAAGCCCAGAATAATTGGAAGAAAAAAAAATGGTACTATTTTCTTCTCAAGATGTTTTTGTTTAAGTTATCCCTTAAAAGTCCCCACTCCTGTCTGTCCTCTGCATTGCGCATGGAAATGTGGACTACAAAATCCACAAAATGTGGGTGTTTTTGTAAGCAACATGTTTGTGTGTAGTGGCGAGACTTTTAATTAAAGTTTAAACTCTCAACTCTAATAAGGCTGAGAATGCTTTTGTGTTTACTGTTTTTAACACATCTATTTTAATTTTCTCGTTTATTTATTGAGTATTAGAAGATTTTAATTTTCATCTGTCTTTACTCAAAGATTGTAATTTTGAAAACTTTTCCTTTCCAAATTTTTTAATGTAATTACCAGGTGGAAGATCTCTGTCTTCTTGAAAAAATCACTCTTTAATTCTTATTCTTCACTTTTGTCAAAGTAGCATTCAAAATAAAGACTTTGTGGATAACTAGTGGCAAATTGGCAATATTGTTCACGGACCTGCCTGAAATTGATCGTGTGGATATATACGCATAGGAACACACTTAGGTGATCCCCCAATAGTGTGACAAAAAGAATGCAATTTTTCGAGAAATAATAACCTTCCTTGCAAAAAGAACTAAGCTTGGTAATTATCACTAATTATAATCTACTAAAGAAACTATACGTGTATACTATGGGGGAAGATCCCACTTATGGTCTCATATGCCATAGCTATAGTACTGGCCTATAAGATACTTCCTTTAAAAAACATAATTCATCGAAATTTTTGTTATTATTAATATTATCACTATTATTACTCAGAAAAAAAACCAACTAAATATCCACCAACTCCTGCCTCACTAATTATATCTATTCCTGTTAATTCCTGCTGATGATGCCTAACTCTTCCTCTGCAGGTATTGAATTAGGTGTATCTTAAGCCTGACACCATTGACTTGACCTTGACAATCCCTGTTAAAAAATCCTCAGATCTTCCCATTACTCAAAAGCACGTCTCCCATAATTCACTCTTTCTTTCTCACCATATTGTTCCCCTGCGGTTTTCCTTAGGTACAAATTATAATCTTCCTCACTAAACACACATTTCCACTCCCGCACCGATCTCCATCACCAACTGAAAATCCGCATCTCACTAGTACACACCCAGACCTCCCAGTGCCAACAAGCCCAAACCACCATTTGACCATACCCAAAACCAACGGAAAATACCCCAAAAACAATGTCATTTCCCAAAACAATGCTTCTGCTCCGTTTCCTGAGATCCTTGAAAACATCTTCGCGTGCTTTGTTCAGACACAAGGGCTCGTTTAGGAATGACGACACCACAGTCGAGACAGATGAGGTGGTGTCCGATAATAACCCATGGTCCCCCACACTTTACCAGGATAAAGTGTATATCAAACTGGGTTTCCGGAGTGTGGGGCTTCCATCGAAATATAGACTTTCGTATGAACCCCTCTACGAGGCGCCAGGATCGAAATACGTGGCCGTGCTCAAAAGATTGACCCTCTCATTTGCTGTGCTTGGAGTCTATGGATCGAAACTCCTCTATGACCTGGCCCAATTCGACGATATCTACGCTTTGGGTGTTATTCTAGGGACCTGGGCCCCTGTGGCGGCAGTGCAGTTCAAAACAAGGGACTACGTCACGCGTATTTTCAGGTTATACGACAAGGAGAAGCCCCAGACGCTCGAGAATCTCGTGGAGGACGAGAAATTGATTGTAGAGAAATTGAACGTCACTGGAGGCAAGACGTATAACTCGTTGGTGACTGTTCTGGGAAATGATACCTTAAAACTCTGCCCTGAAGGAAATGATGCCATTGTCCCATACAGATCGTGGCAGGAGACCGTGGACGGGCGTAAAAATTACTACTACGTCATGGATAATGTTGGAGGAATGAAAATGGACAGATTATGGGGAATTGTCGAGCACAATTCGGGCGTGGATAACGGTCGTTACATGGACGAAAAGAACCTAAAGTGAGGTGCTTATTAATATTTTTGTTAAGGATGCTAATTTTCCAGGAACGATGAAATCATTGAGTGGGAATTTAACAAGGGTTTATAGATGCCAAAGGGCGTACTAAATTGGCTTGCTCAATTTTGCTGTATATATTTATTGAATCGAGAACGATTAGCGATAAGTACATCACGAGTGAGAAAAGATAAAACGTTTATAGGTCAGCCCTTTTTCTTGCTTGTGTAGTACTGGAATTAACCGCTATAACAAAATCTCATATGGAATACCCGGTTGTAGTGGTATAAAAATACCCAGGGAATTGTTGGTGAATGTTAGTGTTTACGTAGTGTTGGTATTTATAGAGAAAATATGGGATGATTCCAAAGTCGAAATTAGTATATAGAGACACTCCACAATTGTACTGGTTCAATCAATATTTTACGATTAAAAAGTGCCCCTTTTGTTAACTAGAACCCAAACAAAACAGAAAAGCAACCCCCTTCACTTTACTAGGAGTGGCTTGCCAAAAGATAGAGAGTCTCTCGTGTCTCACCAAGTTGAATTTCAAACATCAACCGCAAGTTATCTGGAACTGATGACAAATCGTCAAAAATCTCTTTCCAAACCAGTAAAGTACTATTTAGACGAGAAATCGAATTATTGTACCCGTGAATGTCAGGATCGGGGATCCCCCTTGGATCATAAAACCTGAAAAGCCCCATGTTGAGGTTAATCACGTTGCGCACCAAAAGATGTTCGGTATCGCCAAGACTATATGACTTCAAGAGTTTGTCAGAATAAACCATAGCCAGGAACATTTTTTTGGCAAAAACAAACTCATTAGTGACGTTCTTGTTCCGAGGTGCCGTTTTCACCCAGTGATTAATATCTGAAAGTTGCAGGCCGAGCAATTCGGACTCCGTTTCAAACCGGCTTCTCTCAAACCCTGCTTCACTTACAAAAGACTGAAGGTATACTACAAAGCGGTCCACGAAGGTATCTCCACAGTGATGATTCTCTTCGATATAATGATTTATTTCGTGTTCAGAGTATGTGTCTGCCATGGATTGCCCCAAAGTATCGGGTGAAGTACTTTGCAGGCTTGAGTTGTCCATTAGAATGACTAATATCGTAGTGTTGAAAGTTTTGCGGTGAGGTTCTCCCAAAATTGCCGCTGTGTGGGAGAGTAGAATTGCTGCAACAAATAAAAAAGATGTCTTCATCCTTCGATTAAAGTCTTTAAAACCCCACCAAGGCTTGTGCTGAATACTGCATTCCGCTGATTTCAGCAGAGATGATTTTTCCGAAGTTAAATATGAATAAATTTGAACCTGCGAGCTACTAGTTGGGAGTACCGTTGAAGAGTTCTGAAATTAGTCTTTGTCAAAAGTGGCAGTGCTGGCTGTGGGGTAACTGTGATTGATAATTTCAGAGAAAATGCCATCGGCCAGGATGTTCAACATGAAGGAAAGATTTCAAATACCCTATAACCTGAGGTGCAGTCCCAAGATCGAGTGTCTGTCATACATCTGTACTCTAAGCTATCCAGTCATATAGAGTTCTGCCAGGTATGTTTAGATTTAGAGGCATGGACCAAACTATCCCTCGTCGGGTTAAGATTTACTGCGATTGGCTAAATTTGGGAACAAAAGTTCCACAAGTGAGATAAGTGCTGTATCGATTCCCCTAGAGATCGCTGGCCGATGCTGTTTAATTTATCCTAGAGTCAAATTTCAGGCCGAATTACCCCGGGATTTCTCTCAGACTGAAATATGTCATTGTAACATGTATATAATTTATTGTCCGTGGTTTTTGATGATACTATGAATTTATGGGTCTAGAGTAGCAGGAGTATGAGTTTACAGAACATAAATCAGTTTGATTTTTTTTTTCAAATGTTTAGGGGCTTTGTGCATGTCATTTTCATATTTTGAGAAAATGAGACTTTATGCCAATCTTACCTTATGGAGCACACTTTATGGAATCGATCCGAAAGTTATGCCCCAGTTCTTGAGAAGACAATACCACTTGAAATTTCAGCGCCAAGTAAACCCCATCTTTCACCACATGTTTGTACCCTTGATAAATATTTGCCTATTATAATCTTAATTTTGATTTACTAAACCCCCTCATATTGTTTTCTTTTAGGGTATGTTTTATTACGAGGGTAATTATCGTAAGTTGATAAGCGCGAAAATAAAATTGTCTAAAATACATTTTCCCAAGCATTGGATGAAGGTTTATACAGGTTTGAGGCTTTGCTTTCTGCTGATTCCAGAATGACTGAAG
Source organism: Metschnikowia gruessii (assembly GCA_030563445.1). NCBI lineage: Eukaryota > Fungi > Ascomycota > Pichiomycetes > Serinales > Metschnikowiaceae > Metschnikowia > Metschnikowia gruessii. The sequence continues at coordinate 7,592 of JAJMIV010000500.1, forward strand.
AATTAACTGCGTAAATATGCAACATGTATCCCTAGGTTTGGGGAAGTGTGCATAGTTCTGGATATCACAAGATGAGGAATTCCAAATTGGGAGACCTGAAATTAGAAGAAAAATAATTGTCCCCAGGCTTTAATCACTGCTTGGACCCGAATAAAAAAGTCATACTCCATCAACCAGAGTGTTCTTCCTCTCGCCCCGAACGTAATCAATTTCTGGGTCTGAAAAACAAACAAGAGATCTAGGGCTAGTCAAAAAAAGAGAAACCCACAGTAATCTAGCAAATTACAAAAAGTCAACATTTCTCTGCTTCATTAGATAAAGGGGCTGTGTATAAATCCTCCCATGTATGCCCAATTTCTCATGTAAAAAACAAAACAAAATAGTGGTCCTTGTTTTTTGAAACCAGCCACGCGGAGGAAGGAACATAATAGCACATGTCCCAAAAGACAGTGCAAAGCTCTCCCAGAAATCAATTTACCACTTCCAAAACGCTACAATAGCAAGGGAAAACCCGATCCAAGGTGTAACGGCATTTGGAAAAAAAACTAATAATTTAGAGCACACCCATCTTCCGCATGATAACATAAGAGGTATCCACGGAATCACTTTCAAAGTAAAAGTCGTATATATTCGAACCAGTCCAGAGCTACTAAAACAAAATTTCACAGAAGAAAAAGTAACAAGCAAGAGAGCACCTTAGACGTTGCGAATTAAGCCAATAAAACATTTAAACCACGTTCTTTTACTTCACAAAAAATGGCTTGCCAATACATTGATGGTTTGTCTGGCTTTACCGAGCTGGACTTCGAATGTGCGCCACACGTGGGCCGGAACTGACTCCAAATCGACAAAAATATCTTCCCCAAACTGCAAAGTATCATTTAGACGGGGATTGACTTCTTGTATCCTTGAATGTGCGGATCGGGTAACCCACGCGAATCATAAAATCTGAAAAGACTCAAATTGAGGTAGATTACATTGCGCACTAAATGATGTCCTGTGTCACGATGACTGTAGATATTCAAAGATTTGAAGGATTTCTTTATGACTCGGTACATGGTATTAGCGAATGCAAGCTCATCGGTAAGAGCCCGTGGTAAATTCTGTGGCTTTGCCCAGTGGTTAATATGCGAAAGTTGTAGATCGAGCAATTCTGAATTCTCTTCAAACCGGCTTTTTTTAATCCCAGAATCACTTAGAAACGAGTGTAAGTGTGCTACAAACAGGAAGGCGAAATCCTCCACCCATGAATTATTTTGTAGGTACTCTTTTATTTTATAAGAAGAGTGCGTGGGTGGGACATACATCTGTCCTAAACTTTCGTCTAAACTGCCTGGGCCAGAGTTGTTCATAAGAGCGATGAGCAGCGACCCTCTTGAAGATAATCCATTGGAGTTTTTTGGCAGCGCGACTGTGGTAAAAAGTAAAATGACCGTGGCAAATAAGAAAGATATCTTCATCCTGAAAACGGGGTTGCGTTTCGGTTTTTGATGAATAAAGATTTGGGTCGAAGGTGGTATTTATTTAAATAAACTCTTGCTAGGAAATAACGAAGTTGTAATAATTGTAAATTTAAAGTTGCGAGCAACATTGTTTTCTGCTCATATGAAATTGGTATCTGCCAAGAGCGGTAGTGGTTTTTGAGGGTTAGTTTTGACTGGCCATTTAAATGACCAAGATCATGACCACCCGCAATGTAGTTTAGCTTTAGGATTAACTTTGAACATGCTGCCTGTTTCATTCATTCCAGTGTTGCGTATGTTAGGATTGAGATTCTTTGGTTTTGAGCAATGGGTTTTTACTTGCGGAAATTGAAATATCAAGAATGCACATTTTCCCTAAGGAATAGTTTTATATCACACTTACTTTTATCTTGGGACTCAAAAGTTTCATATGCAAATCATAGTAATTCTCTAGGACTGAAATTCTTATTGAAACCATATTTGTGTTGCTGAAAACAGCAGGGGTTGTTTTTGAACCTGCCAGTAAGAAGATGGCGTAGGAGAAGTACGCTATATATCTTTGATAGGAAATAAGTTCGCAAAAAATATCGGAAGTGTTTGTTGTGGGGATATATTACTGAAACTAGTGGGTGACCTGGTGCCACTTGATTGGGTTTGTTACAGGCGGGGACGAAATATTTAATATGCCTCAAAGTCCATCACATTGCTAACACTGGATAAATATTTGCTGATGCTGAATGAGTTAGCAAAGACTACCTGTACTGCCGGAGAAAAAAAAAAGAACCACTTCAAGGTATTGTAAGAGCAGCTTTCGGACAATGGAGGTACAATACCCAATTCTGCTTCAGAAAGTGTGGCTCTTTTATTCATTCGAAGATGGTTGGAAGTTTCCGAATTCCAAGTAGGCGAGTGAGACAGATGTATTGACAGTAAAGTAACTATTGTGTAATACCATGTCAGAACAACTGTGTGTAGCTGTGACCTTGGAGTAGGGTTGTAATTTCTAAATCCGGAGGCCTAACGTATCCCCTCCATGTTGACGAACATGAATGAAAACCATGATATTAAAACACACAAAAAAAATTCCTCTTAATCTTTGAAAAGCCACAATAAGTCAAGAGATAATGTGAAATCTCATCTCCAACAGTTATTCCTTTTTTCCACGAATGCTAACACTTTAGCGTTTCACTCACTGAGTCCGAAAAAATAGCGGTATACATGCAAGTTCATTGTTTATTGAGATCACCAGTGGTTAAGGCAAAGTAATATTATTCTTAATTTACTATTACGCTGGAACCAAAAAACGTCGTGTTTATGCCTTAAAAGTTATCAGCGAGCAGAACCCTATTGAGCCAGTGATTTGGGGCCGTATGTGAGTTTGACAGACAAATAACAGACCAAGTAAGAAAAGATTACTCATCAAAGACTGTCACTCGGAATGTTTTGTGCTCAAGCTCTTGGCTGAAATTATTCAATACATACCACCCTATAACTAACTAATTCTCGATAAATGCTCACTGTATTTTCACTAAAGGTGTTGCAAACATATCGTGAATACCCGATGACTAGTCGATTGCACTAGGAAGTTTCGAAGTGGTATCAAAGCTGAATAAGGCACACTACCATCTTGCTTTAACCATGTGTGGATTCTAGAAGTAATTCATCTTATCGAAAATACAAAATTTTGAGTGTTGGTGAATGTCCTATCACCTTCTTTTTATACGGCTTCTTGGTCTTCACCACCCGAATCATCTGAAATCCTACCAAATTGATCAAGCATCGCTGCAACGGTATCATTTATGTCAGTGAAAAAGCCTCACTATTGATACTCCTAAATTTCAATCTTCCTCTATGGTAAAGGATTTGTTTCTTCGTGATACTATCGTTCGGTTGAGAAAATGATGCGAGCTATTATGGGCATGTATGTACTGACGGAAAGACTTGAGGCAGCGATGTTAAACCACCGTAAAAAGGACGTAATATTAATAT
>JAJMIV010000503.1:0-10990 GCA_030563445.1 Metschnikowia gruessii
AGTCATTTAGGAAATAAAAAGTACAAAAAATTCAAAAAATTCTTCTTTTTCTATAAAATAATTATGTACCGTTTCTGTGTGTTATTGTCTCTACACAACGTATTCATTACGATTGAAGCGTGCCTTCGCACGATATACAACCGTGGATGTTTGGAGTATGGATCTCATCCTTCGCAGAAAACTGATCAAAATACATATCAAGCTAAGTTTGAGGATTTTAACTATTCGAGTCTATGCAGATCTGTTAGTATACGGTAAGAATAAGTAGCGGCAAAGTAGTAAAAAGGGTAAATCAAGATGGTCGTTGTATACCGAGCAAAACCGGGGGTTGGAGTATATCGCTGAAATTGTTGGTTTAATCTTATGTAACAGGTCTGTTTAATTGATGATATACAAGTGCTAAACTATAATTTAAGAAGTACGTAATCCGATGGCCCTGTTTTGCACGGATGGCCTCAGGGCGAAATTCAGGTTATGCCACCCTTTACTCAGTGAAACTTGAGAGAAACAAGGGATTAAGTGTAAAAGTTGACTGGCCTTTAAGCATTTTTGGCTGGGGAAAAGTTTTCCTCTACACCCTAATGATCACACTATATCTCGTAAAGGTTTGGGCCCGGCGCCGTAATTAATCGACTTTTAATAATTCTACATCTAATAGGGGAAATTTGTTAATCAGAGTACCTAATCCTAACTCTCACATATTAGATCAGTAAACCACTTGGGGTTTCCATTGTGTTCTGGAAAACTTCTAAAAATCGAATCTAATAGCCAGGCGAGCTTTTTCTTCAAGCATGCCATACGTGCGCTTCAATTTCTTAATATTGATAACTTGGCTGCATTGTCCCCTCAAATTTCAAGACCGTCTGATATTTTTGAAAATTCCCTTTGAAAATTCCTTTGAAACGCTCTTTTCTGAAAAGAAAATAGTTCCTTAATCTATGCTATGATTTGTTTCATGGCTTGGTTTTATGGCTAGGTGTATGTCTTTGGGTTCTGCTCATCCATATAAACGGAACACCTTATAAAGCGGCATCTTGTAGGTTTCAGTGCTCAGTATTGTCTTCGATCTTGAGAAAATGTAGTATTAGGTCGCATGTGTTTAAAGATTAGAGATTATTCACATTGTACCAAAAATACAAAAAAAACATGTACATCATTAGCTATGTAATGCCTATTCATCAATTTCTTCTTCAGATATGCGGGGATCAACAAGACGCTATGTAAATACGTTGCCTGTTTTCGAGTCTACCACCAGGTACCTGTTTTATATAAACGTGAAACACCCCCGAAAACATTTGATACTCGCTCCTTTATTGCTAAGTCTACATGCTACCTACTCCCACTGCTTTGCCACTTTGTCATCAACACTCCTGGGTAGACCCTTAAATGTAGGTGATTCTTCCGTGCATACGGTTGCAAAACTTAACTGAACTGATCTATGCATGAACCTGTACAAACCGGGCAGATAAATTAACCGTTACGACGAAGAACATTGTTCTTTGCGACCTCGATGCATTTGGGAACTATCCGGAAAAGGAAAGTGCACTCGAAGTACTTCCCGATCGGGCTACCGGGGTGCTTTCCGTTCTCGTCATCGAAAATGATTTACCCCGTCTTCCTATGATCACAAATAGTAACAAGTAAAATAGTCCCGAGGCTCATGGCGGGCATTTTTCAACGGGTCAAATAGATTTTGTTGGCTCAGTGATATCCACGCTTTGAATGTGGCCTATAAGTTGTGTAGAGAGAACCAAATCTTGAAGATTACAAAGTGAATCGGCGGGTATTCCGAGTTACAGTCAAAAAGATGGACTGGAGAATACAAAGGTGTTTTAATCTACTCGGTAGCTTAGCTCACATTGGTCATGAACAGTATTTAAAACAGAGGAAACTTAGTAGCGAGTGTCTCAAAAAGCGACCAGCATCGGAGGACTAAAGAAATGGTACGCTTGTGTGAAAACACGAAGTGAAGAATTATGTGACTTATCAATACGCAGAAGTCAGCACATCAATGTAGCATAAATGAGAATGGAAATAGGCCCAGTTTAAATATAAAGATGGTTGATTGTTGAACTGGGCTTCTGTATAAAACCATATCAAATTGTGCAAAAGCGGTTTTGGGAGAAAATTGGCACCCAATACCGATCAGAGCAGTCCAACACAGATTTGAAGTGAAGTGGATGGCATGGCATGTCTTTTTGATTCTTTCTTTCGAGTTTGAAAATCGATTCCCAGGGTGGGCAATAGTGAAACAAAAGAAAAAAGATCTTTTTGGTGGGATGAGTTTCTCGGGGTGTAGAATGCTCATGAGAGGATGTTAGCGTGTGTGTAATATGTATCTGTTGAAGATTCTGTGGCTGTCAATTAGTATGTACACTGTCAAGTGACACCGACTGAACGCAGATAAATCAAATTATTCAAATGAAGGAAATGGTAAACCGACAAAAAAAAAAAACTGACAATAACGGCCAGAAAAAACCACCGACTAAATACGATTGGAATCAATAAGAAAATCCACCCGCGGACTGTAAACCCTAACCCAGAAGTGTATTCTTAGAAAAATCGTGCCGAGAACATACCAAGACGGTGAAGAAATTGCTTATAAATTTAGAACCGAAAATATAGGCCCGAAAAATATAGGCCCGAAGAATGGGCAGCGGAATATATGTTTATATAGTCAAAATTCCCCAATTCGAGCGAGTAATTTCACCCGATTCGTTCAAGAATGGTTCTACTTTTTGGGGCCCACCCATACATAAGCTTGCTACAACGCGCAGGTGCCAAGTATATACAGTATATATTGAAGGATGTACTGGCCTCTTGGGTCAATGTTGCAAACAGTTGAACTTGGTGTTGCTGACTGCTGACTTAGTGTAATGAACGCAACATATTGTGTAAAGAATAGTGATTTTTTTGGTTGATTTCTGTAGTTATGCCTTGGTAATTAACCAATAACTTATCGGCCATTAGTCAGCATGTGGTGCATGTGATGGTTTTCACTTTTGTCAAGGTCTCATGTGAAGATAGCACCTGGTGGAAGATAGGAATTTGGGACGGCAGGGGGTGAAAAAAGGACGCATTAAGCATAATCAATGGAGCGTTATAGTGTGTATTTGTGGTAAATACAGCTCTTTTTTGATCTTTTGTCTCTTTCTTCAGATACTTTCTTGGGAATTTTGGGGATTTTGGGAAGCTGAACATTGTACTTCAATATTGGCTCTGTAAAAGCCCCGAATTTACACTTGTCTAAGTATAAAGTCGAATTTATTAAAACTTGACCTTGACAACCCGAGGGACGTCTACAGTATGCCTACGATTCTCCCGATCCTTACACCTTTAAAAAATCGTCCCCAAGACCTGCCTACAAGGCAGTGTACCTTTATTTTCTATAACTTGCCTGAAATAGGTATCGCTCATGCCAGTCCTACGTAGAATTAAAAGTCGGCAGACAGTTTTCAGGCATATTACATTGTATCGCATTATATACAGTGCACCAGATTGTACACAGGTCATGGAGACGAACTTTTAAGGATGTACGGAGTTATTAGGTGGCCTCGGATGTAGAAATTGACATTTCAACTTTACTTGAGAGTATTCACCCTGACCCACAAGATTGCTTGCATTTTTCCTTAGTCATATCGAGCAGAATGTGGGGTCGATCGAGGCCCAAGCGCAAATGGTTGCTTAGGAATGCACCTTTGCTTGCTTACTCATATCGATAAGTTGCCCTACTCACTGTAATATATAACTGGGATTCCCTTTGCTATTGTAGTTTTTACTTTTTTCTTGTTTTATATTACTCCTCACTGAATCTTATCACTGAATATTTATCACTGAATTTTACTGGATAACTACTTCACAATGTCTCCTGTCTACACTAACAGCAATGGGTGCCCCGTTTCTGACCCAATGGCCTCCCAAAGAATTGGCCAACATGGTCCATTATTGTTGCAAGACTTCAACTTGATTGATTCTCTTGCTCACTTCGATAGAGAAAGAATCCCCGAGCGTGTTGTGCACGCGAAGGGTTCTGGCGCTTACGGTGTTTTCGAGGTCACTGATGATATCAGTGACATTTGTTCTGCTAAATTCTTGGACACTGTCGGTAAAAAGACCCGTGTGATGTCCAGATTCTCTGTTGTGGGCGGAGAGTCTGGCTCTGCTGATGCAGTTAGAGATCCAAGAGGATTCTCGCTCAAATTTTATACTGAAGAAGGAAACTTGGACATTGTGGGTAACAATACTCCGGTGTTTTTCCTTAGAGACCCAACCAAGTTTCCTCACTTTGTGCACACACAGAAAAGACATCCTCAAACCCACTTAAAGGACCCAAACGTGTTCTGGGACTACTTGACCAACAACGAGGAGTCTGTCCACCAAGTGACGATATTGTTCACTGACCGTGGTACCCCTCGTTCGTACAGAGAGATGCACGGATACGCTGGTCATACTTACAAGTGGTCCAACAAGAACGGCGACTGGCACTATGTTCAGATCCACTTTAAAAGTGACCAAGGTTTCCACACAAATACCAACGAGGAAGCTGCAGCTTTGGCTGGAGCCAACCCTGACTACAACCAAGAGGATTTGTTTACGAATATCGCCAAGGGGAACTACCCATCTTGGACTTGTTACATCCAAACCATGACCGCTGACCAGGCAAAGGCTGCAGACTTCTCTGTGTTTGACTTGACCAAGGTGTGGCCACAAAAGGACTACCCGTTGAGAAAGTTCGGTAAGTTCACGTTGAACGAAAACCCAAAGAACTATTTTGCAGAGGTTGAACAGGTCGCTTTCGCACCTTCTCATACTGTTCCATACATGGAACCTTCTGCTGACCCAGTTTTGCAGTCCAGATTGTTCTCTTACCCAGATGCACACAGATACAGATTGGGAGTCAACTACAAACAGATTCCAGTCAACTGTCCATTGTCGGGCGCCTACCACCCTCACATCAGAGATGGTCTTATGCAAGTTAACGGTAATTTGGGCAGCACTCCAAACTACTACTCCGAAGACAAATTTGCCACACAAAAATTCAGTCTCCAAGAAGAACAAGAAATTTGGCAGGGTGCTGCTTGTCCATTCCACTGGAAGTCCACCGATGCTGACTTCAAGCAAGCCACTGATTTGTGGCACGTTTTGGCCAGGTACCCAGACCAGCAAAAGAACTTGGCCCACAACATTGTTGCACATGCCTCTGCTGCTGATGTGCCAATCCAAGACAGAGTTGTTACATACTTCTCTAAGGTGCACCCAGACTTGGGTAATGCCGTCAAAAAGGGTCTCGAGGAGTCTCGTAAGTGAACTTGAAGATTATCTCTGTTTGTGCGAAATATCTTTATTTATCTGTTTGTGCCAGTTATCCTTTTATTTATCTGTTTGTGAACTTCAACTTTTGTCTAATCTTGGTTTAAATAGTGCTTTGGCAAGATAATAAACCATTTTCGTTTGCTTTAAGACATAAATATTTGATGTTGCGTGGGAAACTAAAACTACACCATAGATAATACATTAGCATTTATTATAATAAGTAACTACCCAACCTGGCCATTCCATTGGCCTCTCCTAGAACATTGCACATACAAATCAATCACAATTCCAAGAAGAAATCCTAAAGCTTTGTGGTGTTACAAGATTCACATTCACAACTGGAGCCACATTTGCACACAGAACTCTGGGAGCTGCAACAACATTGGCTTTTTTGGGGTTTGGCAGCAGTAGGCTTTGGCACCACTGGGGCTGGGGTAGCGAGGCTTTTCTTTGAGCAGCAGGACATTTTTTCGTTTAGTTTTGAAATCAATTTAGTTTTCACAATGAAGAAGTGAAGAAAAAAGTAGTAGGGACAAACAAGTATTTCTTGAAAATTTCCCCGGTCTGCGATAAGTCACGGATCAACTTTCCATATTGGGTAATGATAAGCGTCGCCAACGGCGCAAATGTGCGAGTGCAAACCTTGATTTGGTCGGGCCAGTGTTAATTGGCCAGCTTACGGTTTGGCGGGGGTGTCCCAGGACCAATGTTGTTGCACGTGACATACATTCATGTGAGAAATATCACGTGAGTGTGAAGCACGTGATGTATCTTCATCACGTGACTCAAAAAACCGGAACCTGGTTCGGAACTCCGACTTAGACTTCGACTTAGACTTCGACTTCTGCTGCGGGCGGTTGCGGGCCCACTGTATTCTATTTTAGACCAAGGGCAGAATTTCGGAGGCGCAATACATCAGTGACCCAGATCCCGGCTATGTCACCAGTAAAACGCCCCTTCTTTATGTCTGAAAAAGGTAAATCCCAAAAAAGGTGAGTGACTTTTTCGGAATTTTCGGAAAACCATAGTGGATTCGGCCTCGGTCCAAGTCCCATTTGGTGCAAGTTCCATGGCAATTCTATTGCCTTCTGTTGCTCCGCGGGCCCCAGATGTTTGCTGCTCTAGGCCCCCGCGCACACTTGCTTCGGATCGGCCGGGTCAAATCTGGACGCAATTAAAGATCCGGGAATATTGGCCAAATGTTGGAAATATGCCAATTTCTTTCGGGTGTTTTGTGGGTGTTTTGTAGGTATTCTTTATTTTATCTCTTTCTGTTTTAGAACAGATGCTCGATGACAAAATAGGAAACACCGTGAAATAGACCCATTCAATTTTAACTTTCCGCGAGTTGACGTATAGTCAAAACAAGATTCAGGACTAACCAGTGGTACCACGCAGTAGACTTGAATTGTTGCTTGCAGGGAATTTCCCCATAGCCCATAGTTCCACGGTTCTAGGCTCCCCAGGTGTCACGCCTTCTACCCGCCAAGCCTTCACACAAGGAAATATATAAACTGATCGTAGGCCCAGATCTGTCACTTGTAGATAATCAACGTTTAAACTTCTCAATTAATCGTTTTTCCGAGAACAGTCTGGCATTCTTGTTTCTTTTCAACATTCCTTATTCTCCAGATTTCAATCTCCAGATTTAGCTCAGACTCCATTAATTTTGCAGTCACTTGAACTTACCCACAACACTGTAAGACTAGCTCAACCAAAACCCAAATACACTCACACATACCCAAAATGAATATTTTTACTGACGTTGGAAACATTATCCACACTATTACCTCTGCTGGCGAAAATATCGGTAACCAGATCACTTCCGGTGCTGTCTCAGTATATGGCCAAGCGACTTCTGAGGGCCAGGCAGTTGGCACCAGAATTACAGGCGGCGCTGTGTCCGCATTTGGCGATGTCACCTCGGGAGCAGTTGCAGGGGCTCATACATTCACATCGGTGTTTGAAAGTGGCGGCCAAAGATTTACCTCTCAAGTGGTCAGTTTTGCAACCGACGCCGCCTCTGATGCCCGTTCTGATGTTACTGCAGCACAGTCACGCTTCAACTCGGGAACTTCTCAGGCTAGTGTAGCTGCGGCTCAAACAGGAAGTGCAGCATCTGCTTCCAGAGCTGCCAATTCGTTGGTTGGCGGCTCTTCAACTTCTGGTTTGGCAGCTAGTTCAGGAGCTAGTTCAGGGGCAAGTTCTAGCGCAAGAGCATCCTCAAGTCTGGGTTCCGGAGCAGCAACACACGAATCTGGGTCGTGGAAGAAGGGCTTATTAGTTGCCGGTATGATTGGACTTACTTGTGTTGGTGCGTTGTAGTTTAGATTCAGAGAATGTGAAAAAAGAGAAGTACTGTACTTACCTAGATTAATAAATTAAAGTAACTGATATAAGTTTTCAGTTACCAAAAAGTAGGAATTTTTAGAAGTTTGGAAAGTTCCCAATGCCCAAAAATGGAAGTATTTTGTGGTGGTCACCAAATACACTATGATCATAGAAGGTAGTAGAAGTATCCCCGTGATACATGATACCTAATACCTTGCTTTTTATGAAAAGTCTGCAATTCTTACTGGCTACAATACTGACCGCGTTTTTAGTCTTTATGGATCCTTCGGTAATGCAACCAAACACAAGAGAAATAAATGTGTCAAATGTGTTTCAGGGAAACACTTACCAGGACGCGAAACGTAAAGGAATGTCAAGACACGCTATTTTTAACCGAAGTTAATGTCCGAATCCGATGCAACAACAGCGTACACTTTGAAAGGGACGAGGGGTTTGTTGTTTCACAATGGAACTTCAGCCCCCACAGCCCCCACCAAGCCACTGTTCCTAGAAAAAAAAGACAGAGAAGCGCAATATAAATAATCGCAGAAAGAAACGACAAACAGCGTTTTGCGAAGGTTTAATGAACGGTAAATGTCAGAACTCTCGGTAATACGGAGCAGGCAGAATATAACCAAATCTCTCGATTAAACATAAACTGCAATCTTCCGTAAGAACCAGAGATATTTTGTTCCTTTCATGTGCTGACAGGGACATGTCATTTCTTATACGGAATTCCACCCCTGAAGTCTGGCTCAAAAAAAAACGCCAAATAAAGTTTAACCGCTGTTGATTGTGTATCCGCGGCAAAAGACCATGGTTTTCTCCATATTCGACTGGCCACCAGTTCTTGTTATGGCATGTTTTTGATTAGACTGAAAATGGCTGACGCAGTTGCCCCCAAAAGTGAACATGAAAAGTGAACACCCAAAGGATTCTAACCGCCATTGTGCCTCCGAAAATCCAAAGCACGTTTCGGCTTATAGAACGCGGAGCAAACCTCGGCCCGAGTTGAGCTATTAACGGCCAAATGCGGGGATCTTTGCTCTTGCTCAGTTCCCCGTGAATAACCCACTAAACCGAAAATATCCGAAAACTGTTTGTCCCCAAAGACCAAAACCCATCAGGGAAAGATAACAACAACAAACATTTCTTCAGTTTTCGGACTTTATCAATAAGATAACACGATCACGCAATCACGCAATCAACCAAAACCACACTTTGCGTTATTACTCACCTGCAATGTGTGTGGACCTGCACAATCCCATTAATAATGTTTCAGCGGCGAAAATGGCCGAGAATTGCTCCCGGAAATGTCGTGGTGTTGGAATTCCCCATCATTCCCCATTCCGCGAAATTGTACATCCCCAATGGAGATGAAAACACAATAGCAAGCAAACAAGGGGTACTAAGCAACGAAGGGACGCAAGGAACAAAACAAGCAAAACCCAAATTAAGAAAGATTTGAGATTTGGAAAAGTCAAATGAAAACAATGAAACTAGCATTATTTCGATTATTACCCGCGACCAACGTGGTTCCGGCTCAGAGTCATCCTTCTCAGCGCGTGTGTGCTGTATTAATATTTCCCAAAGAGGTACAGTTAGGAGCACGTGCCATTTCTCAGCACGTTTCGTAATTTTTGTTTTTGACCATTGTGGTGAATCCCACCCACGATCATTAGCAAAGGTGATATCCAAACACCATTATCGTCTCCAGCAGTACCGCCAAGGAATCCCGAAACATATGTGATTGTATATCGAGAAAGAGGTGGATTCCAGCGCTTGAAATCCCTATTCTTCGCACAAAAAACAGTGGACGGATTGCGACTCCTATTCGAATTCACTATGACGCCAAATCCCCAGAGACTGCATTTGAGCCGATCTCGGGCATTAATTGAAAATGAAAACGGCTAGAAAGTGGCCTCTTTGAATATGCTTTATGGAACCGTGCTTGTCTTGGACCGCCGTTGGAGCTTTATAAAGCTTTCAAATGGGAATTTCAGTTGAAAACCCTCCTTATTTTTTCGGTCGATTCCCCCGAACAAATAAAATGGTGGATGGAAAATCACACAAATTTGGGCGGACCTCGTGTCCGGAATCGGTAAACCGTGGGCCTAGCTGATAGGCGAAACCCGCATGAGACCTGTGGAGCCATGGTGGCATTTAATCTAATAATCAGAAAAACAATGCTTGGCTTTACCTGTCAAATGCTATCTTGCATTTTCATCAAACCCGCCCTATGTCTGGCCTAACTAATAGTCCCACATCTTCATTGCTATGTGAATGGTTAGGAATCGGATTCGATGCTAGGGAATGATCTACGAGCTATAAATAAATTCCTCACAGGTACACATTCAGTGGGCGATGTTGCTAGTACGGTCGGGAATCTCAAACTCGCAAAATATTTGACTAGACGGTTCTGCACACAGACGCAAAATCTGCCAAAAGGTACATTCTCTCATCACTCGGGTGCGGCTGCCGCAGGTGTGGTGGTGGCTGCGTGCGCTTTTTATTTGCATTTTGCACATAATGAGCTGAATCACATGGCGCAAGAGCAATCGGAATCAGCCAGCCTACCGTGTTATGGTAAAATCGGAAATTCTATAAGAAGGCTTCTTCGCCGGTCTCACCGGTGAACATCTTTTTTTCTTTTTTTTTATCATCCACATCTAATCTATCATAATGACTAACGCTATCAACTACGCCGTCTCCAGTGTCGCCTCCGGTTCTTACTCCGCTGCTCCTTCCGGTTCTTGGTCTGCCTCTGCTTCCAAGGCTTCCTCCGGTTCTTGGGCTGCTTCTGCTTCTAAGAGTCACATTGCTTCTTCTGCTGCTTCTTCTGCTTGGGCTTCCAAGTCTGCTGCTGCTTCTTCTGCTTACGCTTCCGCTTCTGCTTCTGCCACCAAGTCCTCTGCTGCTGAGGCCGGTGCTTTGGCTGCTGGTGGCTGGAAGAAGGGTGCTGCCGTCGCTGCTTTGATCGGCTTCTCCTTCGCTGTCAACGTTTTGTAAGCAAGACAGTTCACGCTTTTAACGAAATACACTGAGAAAAATGGAAAACATTAAATTAATTAGAGAAATTATAATATAAAATTACGGTTTCTACGTTCAATTGTAGATTATTTTGATTTTGTTGCTGTGTACATATATTTTTAGATTCGGTCCACGCGTATTGGGGTGGTTTTTCCGAATTGATTTTTTTTCCTAAGTAAATCTTGTCACGGTTGGTGAGATCGCGTGCCCCTAAACCGGAAGTCGACTCCTGCCTGGCCCCGGATTGGCCCCGATTGGCCCCGGATTGGCCGGATTAGGCATGAGGTTTTTCCGAACGCGCGGGCAAAACTTGAAC